>JAIUWE010000006.1:0-43170 GCA_022750525.1 Halotydeus destructor
TAACTAATTACTGTACTACTCAAACATGCTTATCGATTTTCAGAAAACCAAATGTTTTTCTAGTCACTGTAAACATATTTCCGGCGCAACTGTTCTGGCGGCTATGGGAAAGTGCAATACCTGTTCACGTTCTAGTCGCACGATGTGCATTTCTAGTTGAGACGTTTTAAATTCTAGTCCTCTATTCTTGTCATTCTCGCAAACTGCGCCTTCTAGTCTTATTGTAATTATTGGAACTGATACCGGTGAATGATTCTGTGTTCAACGATACCTCACTAGTCATGTTTTAGTCAAACAGTTAGTCTAGTCTCAATCTGGTCATATTCGGGTTAATTTATATTTTAGTCTAGCCATTCTGGTCATATATTCTAGTCCATAATACCAGTTCAGTCAATCTTCAACTCAGCCATATTCTAGTCAATTCCAATTCTGGACACACTATTCTTGTCACATATTCTAGTCTTTCATATGAGTTCATCCAACCGTTTAGCTAGTCATTTTCTGGTCATATCCCGGTCATATTCTGGTCCATTTGGACTCTAGGTTCGGAATTCTGGTCATAAATTCTAGTCTCTGAGTTGAGTTCAGCCAACCGTTTATCCAGTCATATTCTAGTCATAATCGTGTAAATCTGAATTCTAGTCTTACCATTCTTGTCATATTATCTAGTCTCAAACTTGTGCTCATCGGACCGTTCATCTAGTCTCAATCTGGTCATAATCTGGTCAACCGAAATTCTAGTCTCACCGTTCTCGTCATAAACTAGTCCTTCACCGGTGTTCATCAGTCCGTTCATCTAGTCTCATTCTCGTCATGATCTGGTCAATCCAAGTTCTAGTTTTGCCGTTCTAGTCATATATACTAGTCTTTCACCTGTGTTCATCAGACCGGTCACCGTGTCTCAACCTAGTCACAATCTGGTCAATCCAAGCTCTAGTCTGACCATTCGGTTCATACCATCTAGTCTTTCACCTGTGTTCATCTGACCCTTCACCCAGTCTCAAACTAGTCATAATCTGGTCAATCCAAGTTCTAGTCTTACCTTCCGGTTCGTCTAATCTAGTCTTTCACATGTGTTCATCAGACCGTTCACCTAGTCTCTTCCTAGTCATAAACTGGTCAATATAAGTTCTAGTCTTACCAATCGGTTCATATAATCTAGTCTTTCACCTGTGTTCATCAGAACATTCATCTAGTCTCAATCTGGTCATAATTCCATCAATCAAAGTTCTAGTCTCACCTTTCCCATCATATATTCTAGTCTTAAATCTGTGTTCACCCAAGCGTTATTCTTGTAATGTTTTGGTCATTTTCTGGTAAATTCAGATTCTAGTCTAACTATTCAAGTCACATATTCTAGTCTCTAACTTGAGTTCATCCATCCATTAATATAGTAATATTCTGGTCATTCTCGTGTCAATCTTAACTATAATTCCATAATTCTGACTTCATGTTCTAGTCTTTAAACCAAGTTTGTCTTTGAGTTGAAACGGTCATTAAAATCATGATGATTTTAATATCTGGCTGAGATCATCTAGCTACATGAAACTAGTTTCAGTTGTCTTCCTCTTTGATTGCGGGTTCACTATCATCGAAGCCGACAGACATGGCACTGGATGAACTCACTTCTGATGCGGTTGTGTCATAATCATCCATCTCCGGTTCACTTTGAGAGCTCAAGAGTATCTCTGAAATGGCACTGCTCATGCTGCCATCGGGATCAAAATCAGGGTCGCTTTCGGTGAATGGAATAGACCAAGTGCTTCGAGAGCTGGAGCTTTCAGAGTCGCTGTTGTCAGAGTCGGATGTGTCCGATTCAATTACATCCGATGGCGGTTCTGACTCTTCCTAAGATTAGAATATATTGACAATGTTTGACAAATTGAAACTCACGTAGACTATCGAGAGTCGCCTAGGGCGTAGATTGGAGATTCGTTCAGTCATCACAACCTCAAGTGACTAAGCTTCCTCTCTACTTTGCCTTCCAGCTTTTGTTTACATCAAAGACCGGATGTCCTTTTAACTACAGTTAACAGCAATGGCTTGAAGGTTATTCCACGCGGTCTTGTAATGAGAGCTGAACGATTCTGTGAGGCAGATTATTTGATGCTGTCACACACATCATACTGACCCATACTAAGTCGACCTATATATTCCCTACTCTATCAGGCTTTCCTGTTTATGTTTGAGTTTATTTACCCAGCGAGGAATATATTTAGGGCGTCTCCTCTGGGCAAGTTCTATCTCTGAGTAAGACGGTTACTTCACTTTTAGTTTGTATCGATCAGTTCAGTTCTAGACTTTTCCGTGATCAGTCCAACTTTTTTCGAGGTATAGTAGACAGTGAACAACTGCTTTGTGTTGTCTTTGGACGACCATTGCGTAGCATTCCTAATATCTATTCTGCTCATTATGGGCAAGCATTGTGCTTCTAAGAGACGCAAGAACCGACGAATAGCTGAGAGCCGTTACAACTTGATAAACTATCAGATATCATCCAGTCAGATGAGGAGAGATGAATTAGCTATTATTCGAAAGCAAAAACTAGCTTTAAAGTTATTCAAGCAGGGCTTAGCACTAGCGAATCGAGCTTGTGTGGAAGAGGTCCAGCGACAAGTTGTTGGTCGCGAGCCACCTCTCGACATTAGAGTTAAATCCAGGAAATTTCTAGAAGACGCCAAGCAACGGTTAACAGAAGCAATAGCAATCGCTGAAGACATTCATGTAAAAGTTTTTGGTGTTCCCATGGGACCACTGGACCTAGCTGAATTTCAACGCAAGGTTTTTCACACACGCCAATATATTACTAAATTTGGAATGCTATCTATTGTCGAGAAGTAGACTTTGAATGATTTTCTAATAAAACTTTCTGTAGATGTCACAACAAATGTCCCTAGCTTCAAACATCAAAGAAGCTGTCGCCGTAGGCCGGAGGCTGTCCAAGAGGATCAAGATAGAGGGAGAATCAGCCGGCTCTCATGAATCCTGTGAGCGAGCAGTTTTTCTAAACACTCGTAAGTAAACAATCTTGGCTTGGAGATTTCTCAAAAAACTATCGTAGGCATAAAGACAAGGGTCATCCAACACGAGGTTCAAGCCAGAAACGCTGTCGCTAGCGCTAACGCCTGGAAGAATGCACACAAGGATATACTTGACGAACTCAATGGGGAGAAACAGAAGGAACTTTACAAGACCAAGTTATGGGAAATCAAGAGTCTCAATATGAACACCTCAGTTCTTGACAACAGTAAAACCATCGATGAAGGGCTAGAATACCAATGGAACAGTGTGAGGCAATTCGAGGTGAACGGAAAGCGATACATCCTGGGAAACTATCCGGGACTCTATATGAAGCCAGCCGACGAGATAATATCTGAAAATCCAATTGATGTTCCAACAGTTGAACCTATTGTGGCGATGAATTTGGCTTTGAACGGATATATTTGTCATGTAGGCCAAGGCGAGTCGTCGGCGGATGTCGATGACGGAGCTCTACTTTCGATGCAACAGTATGCTTGTGCCTATTGTTTCGAGAATTTCGATTCACAAGAAGCGGCAATGGCTCACAGCTTCGGAAGCGGTCCAGTAAGGCTCACCGGGCTAGACAAAGTTCATCGCTTGGGAGGTAAAAAACGACTTCCGTGCCAAAAATACTTAGCTTCAGTTGCTGAGCACCCTAAACGCACAGTTAAGATGCCAAAGCTGGTTGAGCTCTAAATATATCGACAAGACCAAATGCGTCATTTTGAATGTTCAAACCGGATGTTTGTGTGTTAGTACGAGTTTAATAAAAATATGCTTCAGTGTCAAACCTTGTCATCAAGTGGAACAGTCGAGTTGAGGAGATGAACTGACGGAGAACTCTAAACATTTTCATATATATATATATTAGTGGGAGTCGATGTTTAAGTTTGATTACGAGACATCTTCAATTCAACAAGAAAGTTTGTGATTAAAGAGCCAACTAGAAATATTTTTAATTGCGTCCAAACAACATCGCTATGATCATAAGAATTTAGTCGAAATTGTGCGCTACTGCGTTGAACTGAAGTAGAAGTTCATCCTCAAACTGCTGGTCATCAACATCATCGGATGAGTGTTCGTCGAGACTTTGCAGATCGGGCATAGGACCAGGTGTTTCAGGGCTGTCGATACTCTCCACTGGTTTTATTGTGGGTCCTGAACGCTGCACAGGCCGCTGTCTGTTCTGATACCAGTTCTCTGTGGGAGTGAGACTGAAAGCTTCATTAGACAAAGTTCGTTAGCATCACACTCACCTATATGCAGCTGACCCAGAAGGCTGAAAGTTTCTCAGCGTTGGCAACTCAGGTACAATAGGCGTGAATCCAATATCATTGCTTCTTGAGAATTGAGCACAGTACATGCGATGTAGCATATTCGCAAAAGCAATGCGATAGGCAATGTCGGTTTTGATCCAGTCTTGAAAGCTCACCAGAACATCAGAGCCGACAAACTGCATTCCATACACTATAAAACGATTGAATAATGCGCGAATGTCAAACTTCTCATGAGATCGACTAACGCATTGATGGAAGATGTCGGCATTATCTTCTTCCTCGTTTGCCTTCTTCCCTGTCGGCTTCAACTGCATGTTAGTAGTCAAGATGGTTCTCATCCCTCTGAAAGGTGGATCACCACCGAGAAGATTTTTCGTGGTGGCCAACTTTGTCGGTCTGCCGACAAACATCCCCATTGAGAAGTCGTCGAGAATCAATATCCATTTATTGTCCTCGATCGTTACCTTTTCCAAATACGCTTGGTTTTTCTTTGTGGTGGCCATTTTCGGAGGCAGATTGAAAAGCTCATGCCCCCCTAAGAAGCAACCACCCGGAACTCGATCAACGACTGTGTACATTAGAGTTGTTTTACCTAGGGCCGATGTGTGTGGTTTCTCGCTGGACGAAGCAGGATCTGAGCCAACAAAAATGATGCCTTTGAAGAGCTTTGAAGGCTGTGGCGGCGTGAAAGCATTTTCCGCAAGGTGCTTCAACATCCTTCGTGGATTATTCGAGGCCACTGCTAGGAAATCTATGTAGCCTTTCAAGTCGGGATGGGCGAGCGTTTGAGTGCATTCATTGAAAGCGTAGCTTGAAGCATCGATTTGTCTGAGAACCATTTCAGTCCAGTACATAGCGTCTTCGAATTCGTACACAGCGTGACCCCAAATCAATGTGACTTCTCGAATTAAAGACTGGACTTCTCGATACTGTTCCGCAGACACTTCACGAAGTGTCAACCACCAGTAAGACATCAGAAACGTTGCTTGACGTCGTTGGTGTTCAACCGGTCCACCGAGTAAACCGTTGGTCTCCAGATGCATTCTGAAGTCATCCAATGACCAATTGGTCAAACTCTTCTCATAAGGATCTTGATTGGAAAACAGCACTTCACTCACTCTCTCGGTAATTTTGATATTCCGCTGACACGTGATAGGGACGGCCTGTTTTCGGGTACTAAAAAGAAGGAGCTCGTATGCCAAAGCTGTTGGTTTTGAACCAGCGATACTTCTGGGTAATATAGCAGGAACCACATCGCTGCGAGACGTGACAAGGACTTGAAGCAATTTCAGGTCCGAGAAGCTTGAGGTGACTTCAGCATGATATGTATAGATCTTCTTGCGCATTGGGGAAACGTGGATAGGATACATTGCTGTCTCAATCGAGTGACGATCAAGGACTGAGATCCTACAAAACAGCTAATGGTTCCTGAAAAATTCAGGGTACCCTTCTTTTTCCTTGCCAACTTTTCCATCCGCAAAGCAGAGTTAAAGGCAGCCAGAGCTAAACCTAACATCCGCTCTGTTGAACAAACATCTCGCCTCAGGAGGACAGGATAACCTTGGAAGCTCACCCACACGTCAGTCGAGAATAGATTCTTGCCCAGTGATGGATAACAATTTGCTCGTTTAAACCCAGAACTAGGCAGCCCAGTCTCATAGCACTGGTGAGACCAAGGCGGCTCAAATTTGAGCCGAGCGGTGAAACAATCGGTGCTGACTCCTCTGTTCGAGAACGAACCCTTCGATGAGACCCTCAGAGGGCCTCAAGAGAGTATGAAGAGCGACGCCGGCAACATCTCATCATTCAGTTTGAAGAAGGAACTCTTTCGAGCTTAGTCTTACGCGAACAGCCAAATGGGTAAGTTGAGAAAGAGTTCGTTTACATACTAAAACTTTGCTTCGTTCTCTCTATTTGCAGATGTAAAGAATATCACTCGCCTATTGCGATCGACCCGGAACAGCTTCTCGGTTGAAATAGACCTTTCGAAAGAGGACGACTGGAACAAAGAAGCCATTGCTAGTTTACCGGAGACTCTGGAATACTTGCAGATAACTCTTTCGTCTTCGCCTAGAGTCGTTCCTGCTACGATTATACTGGAGGTGGCAGATTCATTCAAGTTCCTTGTTTCGCTCACTCTCGGTGGTGGCAAGAAAGTTCCGCTGCAATACGACGGACGCGCTCTACAGTATGCGGTGGAAAATTTACCATCACTGAAGGTTTTCAAAGTCTGCGCACTTCTCGTTTCCGAATCTGAGGTAGTGCAGGTGCTGCAGCTTAACCGTCTGACTTCACTTGTAATAGCATCTTACATAGAGGAAAGTACTATAGCTCTCTCAGCTAGTAGAATTTTACAAGCCATACCTGATTTCCTTGTTTTGAAATATCTGATGGTGTACATGTTTGATGAGAACAATATGTTGTACGGTCACGTAGATGCTAGTCAAACTGAAAGGTTTGTACTTAGATATGTGAATTGCAAGTACCGTGTTGAGAGATTTAGTATTGCTTTCGACACAGAAAATCAGCAATAAACTCAAACCATTAACCGATCTTTCTCAAAATAAACCTGCCAACGGTATTACTGAACGAGGCCTACCCAATGACAGCTCCCAAACACTGGTCCGATATCAGACTAGTCACATATCACTCATAGGAAACGTGATAATCGAGCCAAGAGTAAACGTGTAGTTCACGAAGGTAAGTTGAGAGCCCTACCGGGCACATATTCGGCCGACGGGTTTTTTCAGCTGGTAAATCAACACATTGTTTCAGGACATGTAGGCAAGTGGAGTGTTGGAGACTGTATTTCTAGCTGGAAAGAATAGCTACAGCTCTTGCAGTTGAATGTTCTGGCTACATACCCGATGTTATGGCCACTAGAATCATAATTAAGGACAAGCTGGAATGTTTTATCGAGGGTCACTAAAACAACTATAGAGACGTTACGAATCGAAAATTTGTCTTTAAGAGCGTAAGCAACAGCAAGCATAGCTGCAATCTGGTAGTTACAATGTTTTTCCTTGACGAAAGTCTATGACCGGCTGATAGTGAGCGAGAATTCTTCGCTTACAGCGAAGAAGGCTTTAATCTGTTTGAGATGGAATACATGTATGAAAAAAGCTTGAGAATATCACTTACAGGAATATTACTCTGTCATCATCTTGTTATGTGGCTTGGCTATCTAAACGTCAGGTTTTCCAATTGAGAGATAACAGAATGAAGAGAGAATGAAGACGAAAAAAGTCGCGATACAATCACGACAGACTCCGTATAACAGCGACGCTAATCTTCATATGGCTTGGAAAAACTGCGGTTTTCCTGGCTTACTGACTCTGACCCAAGATCAAGGTCAACTACTACCAGACGAAGGACAACTGTGGACATTAACTCATCGACAACCTAACGGCATGAAGACTTGCTTGAAGGATGAACGTCGAACAGGTTAAGTTAGGTTAGGTTACCGTCTTAGGTTACTCGAGATTGGTTAGGTTTTGCTTTTTTACTTCGGTTTATGCTAGCCCTCGTTGAACTGAGTTATTGAAAGCTAGATCACTTGCAAAATACCGCCTAAAACAGATGTGAGACAGAGGGGGAGTTTTTGTAGCCAAAACTTGCTCCCTCGATATTTATTGATCAGGGACCTTTGTAGCCGAACACGACTTATCTTGCTGACTGTTGGAGAGCACTCTTGCTAATACTCAAGGTTAAAATTGGGTGGCACCCTCCCAGCTGGATAGGGGGAGGTGAGGTTAGGTTTTGTCAATTTAACTTGGGTTAGGTAAAATTTGGTCAGGTTTTGAGTTTTTAGATGTTCAAATGGCATCCTAAACAAGACCCTGTAGACCCATAGAAGATTTCCTAATTACACAAAGAAATTCGCAAAGTTAGGCCGAAAGGGGAAACTTCTGGCTGGGCTGGAGTGCGCTAAGTTAGGTTAGGTTAGGTTAGGTTACCGTCTTAGGTTACTCGAGATTGGTTAGGTTTTGCTTTTTTACTTCGGTTTATGCTAGCCCTCGTTGAACTGAGTTATTGAAAGCTAGATCACTTGCAAAATACCGCTTAAAACAGATGTGAGACAAAGGGGGAGTTTTTGTAGCCAAAACTTGCTCCCTCGATATTTATTGATCAGGGACCTTTGTAGCCGAACACGACTTATCTTGCTGACTGTTGGAGAGCACTCTTGCTAATACTCAAGGTTAAAATTGGGTGGCACCCTCCCAGCTGGATAGGGGGAGGTGAGGTTAGGTTTTGTCAATTTAACTTGGGTTAGGTAAAATTTGGTCAGGTTTTGAGTTTTTAGATGTTCAAATGGCATCCTAAACAAGACCCTGTAGACCCATAGAAGATTTCCTAATTACACAAAGAAATTCGCAAAGTTAGGCCGAAAGGGGAAACTTCTGGCTGGGCTGGAGTGCGCTAAGTTAGGTTAGGTTAGGTTAGGTTACCGTCTTAGGTTACTCGAGATTGGTTAGGTTTTGCTTTTTTACTTCGGTTTATGCTAGCCCTCGTTGAACTGAGTTATTGAAAGCTAGATCACTTGCAAAATACCGCTTAAAACAGATGTGAGACAAAGGGGGAGTTTTTGTAGCCAAAACTTGCTCCCTCGATATTTATTGATCAGGGACCTTTGTAGCCGAACACGACTTATCTTGCTGACTGTTGGAGAGCACTCTTGCTAATACTCAAGGTTAAAATTGGGTGGCACCCTCCCAGCTGGATAGGGGGAGGTGAGGTTAGGTTTTGTCAATTTAACTTGGGTTAGGTAAAATTTGGTCAGGTTTTGAGTTTTTAGATGTTCAAATGGCATCCTAAACAAGACCCTGTAGACCCATAGAAGATTTCCTAATTACACAAAGAAATTCGCAAAGTTAGGCCGAAAGGGGAAACTTCTGGCTGGGCTGGAGTGCGCTAAGTTAGGTTAGGTTAGGTTAGGTTACCGTCTTAGGTTACTCGAGATTGGTTAGGTTTTGCTTTTTTACTTCGGTTTATGCTAGCCCTCGTTGAACTGAGTTATTGAAAGCTAGATCACTTGCAAAATACCGCTTAAAACAGATGTGAGACAAAGGGGGAGTTTTTGTAGCCAAAACTTGCTCCCTCGATATTTATTGATCAGGGACCTTTGTAGCCGAACACGACTTATCTTGCTGACTGTTGGAGAGCACTCTTGCTAATACTCAAGGTTAAAATTGGGTGGCACCCTCCCAGCTGGATAGGGGGAGGTGAGGTTAGGTTTTGTCAATTTAACTTGGGTTAGGTAAAATTTGGTCAGGTTTTGAGTTTTTAGATGTTCAAATGGCATCCTAAACAAGACCCTGTAGACCCATAGAAGATTTCCTAATTACACAAAGAAATTCGCAAAGTTAGGCCGAAAGGGGAAACTTCTGGCTGGGCTGGAGTGCGCTAAGTTAGGTTAGGTTAGGTTAGGTTACCGTCTTAGGTTACTCGAGATTGGTTAGGTTTTGCTTTTTTACTTCGGTTTATGCTAGCCCTCGTTGAACTGAGTTATTGAAAGCTAGATCACTTGCAAAATACCGCTTAAAACAGATGTGAGACAAAGGGGGAGTTTTTGTAGCCAAAACTTGCTCCCTCGATATTTATTGATCAGGGACCTTTGTAGCCGAACACGACTTATCTTGCTGACTGTTGGAGAGCACTCTTGCTAATACTCAAGGTTAAAATTGGGTGGCACCCTCCCAGCTGGATAGGGGGAGGTGAGGTTAGGTTTTGTCAATTTAACTTGGGTTAGGTAAAATTTGGTCAGGTTTTGAGTTTTTAGATGTTCAAATGGCATCCTAAACAAGACCCTGTAGACCCATAGAAGATTTCCTAATTACACAAAGAAATTCGCAAAGTTAGGCCGAAAGGGGAAACTTCTGGCTGGGCTGGAGTGCGCTAAGTTAGGTTAGGTTAGGTTAGGTTACCGTCTTAGGTTACTCGAGATTGGTTAGGTTTTGCTTTTTTACTTCGGTTTATGCTAGCCCTCGTTGAACTGAGTTATTGAAAGCTAGATCACTTGCAAAATACCGCTTAAAACAGATGTGAGACAAAGGGGGAGTTTTTGTAGCCAAAACTTGCTCCCTCGATATTTATTGATCAGGGACCTTTGTAGCCGAACACGACTTATCTTGCTGACTGTTGGAGAGCACTCTTGCTAATACTCAAGGTTAAAATTGGGTGGCACCCTCCCAGCTGGATAGGGGGAGGTGAGGTTAGGTTTTGTCAATTTAACTTGGGTTAGGTAAAATTTGGTCAGGTTTTGAGTTTTTAGATGTTCAAATGGCATCCTAAACAAGACCCTGTAGACCCATAGAAGATTTCCTAATTACACAAAGAAATTCGCAAAGTTAGGCCGAAAGGGGAAACTTCTGGCTGGGCTGGAGTGCGCTAAGTTAGGTGTTAGGTTAGGTTAGGTTACCGTCTTAGGTTACTCGAGATTGGTTAGGTTTTGCTTTTTTACTTCGGTTTATGCTAGCCCTCGTTGAACTGAGTTATTGAAAGCTAGATCACTTGCAAAATACCGCTTAAAACAGATGTGAGACAAAGGGGGAGTTTTTGTAGCCAAAACTTGCTCCCTCGATATTTATTGATCAGGGACCTTTGTAGCCGAACACGACTTATCTTGCTGACTGTTGGAGAGCACTCTTGCTAATACTCAAGGTTAAAATTGGGTGGCACCCTCCCAGCTGGATAGGGGGAGGTGAGGTTAGGTTTTGTCAATTTAACTTGGGTTAGGTAAAATTTGGTCAGGTTTTGAGTTTTTAGATGTTCAAATGGCATCCTAAACAAGACCCTGTAGACCCATAGAAGATTTCCTAATTACACAAAGAAATTCGCAAAGTTAGGCCGAAAGGGGAAACTTCTGGCTGGGCTGGAGTGCGCTAAGTTAGGTTAGGTTAGGTTAGGTTACCGTCTTAGGTTACTCGAGATTGGTTAGGTTTTGCTTTTTTACTTCGGTTTATGCTAGCCCTCGTTGAACTGAGTTATTGAAAGCTAGATCACTTGCAAAATACCGCTTAAAACAGATGTGAGACAAAGGGGGAGTTTTTGTAGCCAAAACTTGCTCCCTCGATATTTATTGATCAGGGACCTTTGTAGCCGAACACGACTTATCTTGCTGACTGTTGGAGAGCACTCTTGCTAATACTCAAGGTTAAAATTGGGTGGCACCCTCCCAGCTGGATAGGGGGAGGTGAGGTTAGGTTTTGTCAATTTAACTTGGGTTAGGTAAAATTTGGTCAGGTTTTGAGTTTTTAGATGTTCAAATGGCATCCTAAACAAGACCCTGTAGACCCATAGAAGATTTCCTAATTACACAAAGAAATTCGCAAAGTTAGGCCGAAAGGGGAAACTTCTGGCTGGGCTGGAGTGCGCTAAGTTAGGTTAGGTTAGGTTAGGTTACCGTCTTAGGTTACTCGAGATTGGTTAGGTTTTGCTTTTTTACTTCGGTTTATGCTAGCCCTCGTTGAACTGAGTTATTGAAAGCTAGATCACTTGCAAAATACCGCTTAAAACAGATGTGAGACAAAGGGGGAGTTTTTGTAGCCAAAACTTGCTCCCTCGATATTTATTGATCAGGGACCTTTGTAGCCGAACACGACTTATCTTGCTGACTGTTGGAGAGCACTCTTGCTAATACTCAAGGTTAAAATTGGGTGGCACCCTCCCAGCTGGATAGGGGGAGGTGAGGTTAGGTTTTGTCAATTTAACTTGGGTTAGGTAAAATTTGGTCAGGTTTTGAGTTTTTAGATGTTCAAATGGCATCCTAAACAAGACCCTGTAGACCCATAGAAGATTTCCTAATTACACAAAGAAATTCGCAAAGTTAGGCCGAAAGGGGAAACTTCTGGCTGGGCTGGAGTGCGCTAAGTTAGGTTAGGTTAGGTTAGGTTACCGTCTTAGGTTACTCGAGATTGGTTAGGTTTTGCTTTTTTACTTCGGTTTATGCTAGCCCTCGTTGAACTGAGTTATTGAAAGCTAGATCACTTGCAAAATACCGCTTAAAACAGATGTGAGACAAAGGGGGAGTTTTTGTAGCCAAAACTTGCTCCCTCGATATTTATTGATCAGGGACCTTTGTAGCCGAACACGACTTATCTTGCTGACTGTTGGAGAGCACTCTTGCTAATACTCAAGGTTAAAATTGGGTGGCACCCTCCCAGCTGGATAGGGGGAGGTGAGGTTAGGTTTTGTCAATTTAACTTGGGTTAGGTAAAATTTGGTCAGGTTTTGAGTTTTTAGATGTTCAAATGGCATCCTAAACAAGACCCTGTAGACCCATAGAAGATTTCCTAATTACACAAAGAAATTCGCAAAGTTAGGCCGAAAGGGGAAACTTCTGGCTGGGCTGGAGTGCGCTAAGTTAGGTTAGGTTAGGTTAGGTTACCGTCTTAGGTTACTCGAGATTGGTTAGGTTTTGCTTTTTTACTTCGGTTTATGCTAGCCCTCGTTGAACTGAGTTATTGAAAGCTAGATCACTTGCAAAATACCGCTTAAAACAGATGTGAGACAAAGGGGGAGTTTTTGTAGCCAAAACTTGCTCCCTCGATATTTATTGATCAGGGACCTTTGTAGCCGAACACGACTTATCTTGCTGACTGTTGGAGAGCACTCTTGCTAATACTCAAGGTTAAAATTGGGTGGCACCCTCCCAGCTGGATAGGGGGAGGTGAGGTTAGGTTTTGTCAATTTAACTTGGGTTAGGTAAAATTTGGTCAGGTTTTGAGTTTTTAGATGTTCAAATGGCATCCTAAACAAGACCCTGTAGACCCATAGAAGATTTCCTAATTACACAAAGAAATTCGCAAAGTTAGGCCGAAAGGGGAAACTTCTGGCTGGGCTGGAGTGCGCTAAGTTAGGTTAGGTTAGGTTAGGTTACCGTCTTAGGTTACTCGAGATTGGTTAGGTTTTGCTTTTTTACTTCGGTTTATGCTAGCCCTCGTTGAACTGAGTTATTGAAAGCTAGATCACTTGCAAAATACCGCTTAAAACAGATGTGAGACAAAGGGGGAGTTTTTGTAGCCAAAACTTGCTCCCTCGATATTTATTGATCAGGGACCTTTGTAGCCGAACACGACTTATCTTGCTGACTGTTGGAGAGCACTCTTGCTAATACTCAAGGTTAAAATTGGGTGGCACCCTCCCAGCTGGATAGGGGGAGGTGAGGTTAGGTTTTGTCAATTTAACTTGGGTTAGGTAAAATTTGGTCAGGTTTTGAGTTTTTAGATGTTCAAATGGCATCCTAAACAAGACCCTGTAGACCCATAGAAGATTTCCTAATTACACAAAGAAATTCGCAAAGTTAGGCCGAAAGGGGAAACTTCTGGCTGGGCTGGAGTGCGCTAAGTTAGGTTAGGTTAGGTTAGGTTACCGTCTTAGGTTACTCGAGATTGGTTAGGTTTTGCTTTTTTACTTCGGTTTATGCTAGCCCTCGTTGAACTGAGTTATTGAAAGCTAGATCACTTGCAAAATACCGCTTAAAACAGATGTGAGACAAAGGGGGAGTTTTTGTAGCCAAAACTTGCTCCCTCGATATTTATTGATCAGGGACCTTTGTAGCCGAACACGACTTATCTTGCTGACTGTTGGAGAGCACTCTTGCTAATACTCAAGGTTAAAATTGGGTGGCACCCTCCCAGCTGGATAGGGGGAGGTGAGGTTAGGTTTTGTCAATTTAACTTGGGTTAGGTAAAATTTGGTCAGGTTTTGAGTTTTTAGATGTTCAAATGGCATCCTAAACAAGACCCTGTAGACCCATAGAAGATTTCCTAATTACACAAAGAAATTCGCAAAGTTAGGCCGAAAGGGGAAACTTCTGGCTGGGCTGGAGTGCGCTAAGTTAGGTTAGGTTAGGTTAGGTTACCGTCTTAGGTTACTCGAGATTGGTTAGGTTTTGCTTTTTTACTTCGGTTTATGCTAGCCCTCGTTGAACTGAGTTATTGAAAGCTAGATCACTTGCAAAATACCGCTTAAAACAGATGTGAGACAAAGGGGGAGTTTTTGTAGCCAAAACTTGCTCCCTCGATATTTATTGATCAGGGACCTTTGTAGCCGAACACGACTTATCTTGCTGACTGTTGGAGAGCACTCTTGCTAATACTCAAGGTTAAAATTGGGTGGCACCCTCCCAGCTGGATAGGGGGAGGTGAGGTTAGGTTTTGTCAATTTAACTTGGGTTAGGTAAAATTTGGTCAGGTTTTGAGTTTTTAGATGTTCAAATGGCATCCTAAACAAGACCCTGTAGACCCATAGAAGATTTCCTAATTACACAAAGAAATTCGCAAAGTTAGGCCGAAAGGGGAAACTTCTGGCTGGGCTGGAGTGCGCTAAGTTAGGTTAGGTTAGGTTAGGTTACCGTCTTAGGTTACTCGAGATTGGTTAGGTTTTGCTTTTTTACTTCGGTTTATGCTAGCCCTCGTTGAACTGAGTTATTGAAAGCTAGATCACTTGCAAAATACCGCTTAAAACAGATGTGAGACAAAGGGGGAGTTTTTGTAGCCAAAACTTGCTCCCTCGATATTTATTGATCAGGGACCTTTGTAGCCGAACACGACTTATCTTGCTGACTGTTGGAGAGCACTCTTGCTAATACTCAAGGTTAAAATTGGGTGGCACCCTCCCAGCTGGATAGGGGGAGGTGAGGTTAGGTTTTGTCAATTTAACTTGGGTTAGGTAAAATTTGGTCAGGTTTTGAGTTTTTAGATGTTCAAATGGCATCCTAAACAAGACCCTGTAGACCCATAGAAGATTTCCTAATTACACAAAGAAATTCGCAAAGTTAGGCCGAAAGGGGAAACTTCTGGCTGGGCTGGAGTGCGCTAAGTTAGGTTAGGTTAGGTTAGGTTACCGTCTTAGGTTACTCGAGATTGGTTAGGTTTTGCTTTTTTACTTCGGTTTATGCTAGCCCTCGTTGAACTGAGTTATTGAAAGCTAGATCACTTGCAAAATACCGCTTAAAACAGATGTGAGACAAAGGGGGAGTTTTTGTAGCCAAAACTTGCTCCCTCGATATTTATTGATCAGGGACCTTTGTAGCCGAACACGACTTATCTTGCTGACTGTTGGAGAGCACTCTTGCTAATACTCAAGGTTAAAATTGGGTGGCACCCTCCCAGCTGGATAGGGGGAGGTGAGGTTAGGTTTTGTCAATTTAACTTGGGTTAGGTAAAATTTGGTCAGGTTTTGAGTTTTTAGATGTTCAAATGGCATCCTAAACAAGACCCTGTAGACCCATAGAAGATTTCCTAATTACACAAAGAAATTCGCAAAGTTAGGCCGAAAGGGGAAACTTCTGGCTGGGCTGGAGTGCGCTAAGTTAGGTTAGGTTAGGTTAGGTTACCGTCTTAGGTTACTCGAGATTGGTTAGGTTTTGCTTTTTTACTTCGGTTTATGCTAGCCCTCGTTGAACTGAGTTATTGAAAGCTAGATCACTTGCAAAATACCGCTTAAAACAGATGTGAGACAAAGGGGGAGTTTTTGTAGCCAAAACTTGCTCCCTCGATATTTATTGATCAGGGACCTTTGTAGCCGAACACGACTTATCTTGCTGACTGTTGGAGAGCACTCTTGCTAATACTCAAGGTTAAAATTGGGTGGCACCCTCCCAGCTGGATAGGGGGAGGTGAGGTTAGGTTTTGTCAATTTAACTTGGGTTAGGTAAAATTTGGTCAGGTTTTGAGTTTTTAGATGTTCAAATGGCATCCTAAACAAGACCCTGTAGACCCATAGAAGATTTCCTAATTACACAAAGAAATTCGCAAAGTTAGGCCGAAAGGGGAAACTTCTGGCTGGGCTGGAGTGCGCTAAGTTAGGTTAGGTTAGGTTAGGTTACCGTCTTAGGTTACTCGAGATTGGTTAGGTTTTGCTTTTTTACTTCGGTTTATGCTAGCCCTCGTTGAACTGAGTTATTGAAAGCTAGATCACTTGCAAAATACCGCTTAAAACAGATGTGAGACAAAGGGGGAGTTTTTGTAGCCAAAACTTGCTCCCTCGATATTTATTGATCAGGGACCTTTGTAGCCGAACACGACTTATCTTGCTGACTGTTGGAGAGCACTCTTGCTAATACTCAAGGTTAAAATTGGGTGGCACCCTCCCAGCTGGATAGGGGGAGGTGAGGTTAGGTTTTGTCAATTTAACTTGGGTTAGGTAAAATTTGGTCAGGTTTTGAGTTTTTAGATGTTCAAATGGCATCCTAAACAAGACCCTGTAGACCCATAGAAGATTTCCTAATTACACAAAGAAATTCGCAAAGTTAGGCCGAAAGGGGAAACTTCTGGCTGGGCTGGAGTGCGCTAAGTTAGGTTAGGTTAGGTTAGGTTACCGTCTTAGGTTACTCGAGATTGGTTAGGTTTTGCTTTTTTACTTCGGTTTATGCTAGCCCTCGTTGAACTGAGTTATTGAAAGCTAGATCACTTGCAAAATACCGCTTAAAACAGATGTGAGACAAAGGGGGAGTTTTTGTAGCCAAAACTTGCTCCCTCGATATTTATTGATCAGGGACCTTTGTAGCCGAACACGACTTATCTTGCTGACTGTTGGAGAGCACTCTTGCTAATACTCAAGGTTAAAATTGGGTGGCACCCTCCCAGCTGGATAGGGGGAGGTGAGGTTAGGTTTTGTCAATTTAACTTGGGTTAGGTAAAATTTGGTCAGGTTTTGAGTTTTTAGATGTTCAAATGGCATCCTAAACAAGACCCTGTAGACCCATAGAAGATTTCCTAATTACACAAAGAAATTCGCAAAGTTAGGCCGAAAGGGGAAACTTCTGGCTGGGCTGGAGTGCGCTAAGTTAGGTTAGGTTAGGTTAGGTTACCGTCTTAGGTTACTCGAGATTGGTTAGGTTTTGCTTTTTTACTTCGGTTTATGCTAGCCCTCGTTGAACTGAGTTATTGAAAGCTAGATCACTTGCAAAATACCGCTTAAAACAGATGTGAGACAAAGGGGGAGTTTTTGTAGCCAAAACTTGCTCCCTCGATATTTATTGATCAGGGACCTTTGTAGCCGAACACGACTTATCTTGCTGACTGTTGGAGAGCACTCTTGCTAATACTCAAGGTTAAAATTGGGTGGCACCCTCCCAGCTGGATAGGGGGAGGTGAGGTTAGGTTTTGTCAATTTAACTTGGGTTAGGTAAAATTTGGTCAGGTTTTGAGTTTTTAGATGTTCAAATGGCATCCTAAACAAGACCCTGTAGACCCATAGAAGATTTCCTAATTACACAAAGAAATTCGCAAAGTTAGGCCGAAAGGGGAAACTTCTGGCTGGGCTGGAGTGCGCTAAGTTAGGTTAGGTTAGGTTAGGTTACCGTCTTAGGTTACTCGAGATTGGTTAGGTTTTGCTTTTTTACTTCGGTTTATGCTAGCCCTCGTTGAACTGAGTTATTGAAAGCTAGATCACTTGCAAAATACCGCTTAAAACAGATGTGAGACAAAGGGGGAGTTTTTGTAGCCAAAACTTGCTCCCTCGATATTTATTGATCAGGGACCTTTGTAGCCGAACACGACTTATCTTGCTGACTGTTGGAGAGCACTCTTGCTAATACTCAAGGTTAAAATTGGGTGGCACCCTCCCAGCTGGATAGGGGGAGGTGAGGTTAGGTTTTGTCAATTTAACTTGGGTTAGGTAAAATTTGGTCAGGTTTTGAGTTTTTAGATGTTCAAATGGCATCCTAAACAAGACCCTGTAGACCCATAGAAGATTTCCTAATTACACAAAGAAATTCGCAAAGTTAGGCCGAAAGGGGAAACTTCTGGCTGGGCTGGAGTGCGCTAAGTTAGGTTAGGTTAGGTTAGGTTACCGTCTTAGGTTACTCGAGATTGGTTAGGTTTTGCTTTTTTACTTCGGTTTATGCTAGCCCTCGTTGAACTGAGTTATTGAAAGCTAAGCTAGATCACTTGCAAAATACCGCTTAAAACAGATGTGAGACAAAGGGGGAGTTTTTGTAGCCAAAACTTGCTCCCTCGATATTTATTGATCAGGGACCTTTGTCAGGGACCTTTGTAGCCGAACACGACTTATCTTGCTGACTGTTGGAGAGCACTCTTGCTAATACTCAAGGTTAAAATTGGGTGGCACCCTCCCAGCTGGATAGGGGGAGGTGAGGTTAGGTTTTGTCAATTTAACTTGGGTTAGGTAAAATTTGGTCAGGTTTTGAGTTTTTAGATGTTCAAATGGCATCCTAAACAAGACCCTGTAGACCCATAGAAGATTTCCTAATTACACAAAGAAATTCGCAAAGTTAGGCCGAAAGGGGAAACTTCTGGCTGGGCTGGAGTGCGCTAAGTTAGGTTAGGTTAGGTTAGGTTACCGTCTTAGGTTACTCGAGATTGGTTAGGTTTTGCTTTTTTACTTCGGTTTATGCTAGCCCTCGTTGAACTGAGTTATTGAAAGCTAGATCACTTGCAAAATACCGCTTAAAACAGATGTGAGACAAAGGGGGAGTTTTTGTAGCCAAAACTTGCTCCCTCGATATTTATTGATCAGGGACCTTTGTAGCCGAACACGACTTATCTTGCTGACTGTTGGAGAGCACTCTTGCTAATACTCAAGGTTAAAATTGGGTGGCACCCTCCCAGCTGGATAGGGGGAGGTGAGGTTAGGTTTTGTCAATTTAACTTGGGTTAGGTAAAATTTGGTCAGGTTTTGAGTTTTTAGATGTTCAAATGGCATCCTAAACAAGACCCTGTAGACCCATAGAAGATTTCCTAATTACACAAAGAAATTCGCAAAGTTAGGCCGAAAGGGGAAACTTCTGGCTGGGCTGGAGTGCGCTAAGTTAGGTTAGGTTAGGTTAGGTTACCGTCTTAGGTTACTCGAGATTGGTTAGGTTTTGCTTTTTTACTTCGGTTTATGCTAGCCCTCGTTGAACTGAGTTATTGAAAGCTAGATCACTTGCAAAATACCGCTTAAAACAGATGTGAGACAAAGGGGGAGTTTTTGTAGCCAAAACTTGCTCCCTCGATATTTATTGATCAGGGACCTTTGTAGCCGAACACGACTTATCTTGCTGACTGTTGGAGAGCACTCTTGCTAATACTCAAGGTTAAAATTGGGTGGCACCCTCCCAGCTGGATAGGGGGAGGTGAGGTTAGGTTTTGTCAATTTAACTTGGGTTAGGTAAAATTTGGTCAGGTTTTGAGTTTTTAGATGTTCAAATGGCATCCTAAACAAGACCCTGTAGACCCATAGAAGATTTCCTAATTACACAAAGAAATTCGCAAAGTTAGGCCGAAAGGGGAAACTTCTGGCTGGGCTGGAGTGCGCTAAGTTAGGTTAGGTTAGGTTAGGTTACCGTCTTAGGTTACTCGAGATTGGTTAGGTTTTGCTTTTTTACTTCGGTTTATGCTAGCCCTCGTTGAACTGAGTTATTGAAAGCTAGATCACTTGCAAAATACCGCTTAAAACAGATGTGAGACAAAGGGGGAGTTTTTGTAGCCAAAACTTGCTCCCTCGATATTTATTGATCAGGGACCTTTGTAGCCGAACACGACTTATCTTGCTGACTGTTGGAGAGCACTCTTGCTAATACTCAAGGTTAAAATTGGGTGGCACCCTCCCAGCTGGATAGGGGGAGGTGAGGTTAGGTTTTGTCAATTTAACTTGGGTTAGGTAAAATTTGGTCAGGTTTTGAGTTTTTAGATGTTCAAATGGCATCCTAAACAAGACCCTGTAGACCCATAGAAGATTTCCTAATTACACAAAGAAATTCGCAAAGTTAGGCCGAAAGGGGAAACTTCTGGCTGGGCTGGAGTGCGCTAAGTTAGGTTAGGTTAGGTTAGGTTACCGTCTTAGGTTACTCGAGATTGGTTAGGTTTTGCTTTTTTACTTCGGTTTATGCTAGCCCTCGTTGAACTGAGTTATTGAAAGCTAGATCACTTGCAAAATACCGCTTAAAACAGATGTGAGACAAAGGGGGAGTTTTTGTAGCCAAAACTTGCTCCCTCGATATTTATTGATCAGGGACCTTTGTAGCCGAACACGACTTATCTTGCTGACTGTTGGAGAGCACTCTTGCTAATACTCAAGGTTAAAATTGGGTGGCACCCTCCCAGCTGGATAGGGGGAGGTGAGGTTAGGTTTTGTCAATTTAACTTGGGTTAGGTAAAATTTGGTCAGGTTTTGAGTTTTTAGATGTTCAAATGGCATCCTAAACAAGACCCTGTAGACCCATAGAAGATTTCCTAATTACACAAAGAAATTCGCAAAGTTAGGCCGAAAGGGGAAACTTCTGGCTGGGCTGGAGTGCGCTAAGTTAGGTTAGGTTAGGTTAGGTTACCGTCTTAGGTTACTCGAGATTGGTTAGGTTTTGCTTTTTTACTTCGGTTTATGCTAGCCCTCGTTGAACTGAGTTATTGAAAGCTAGATCACTTGCAAAATACCGCTTAAAACAGATGTGAGACAAAGGGGGAGTTTTTGTAGCCAAAACTTGCTCCCTCGATATTTATTGATCAGGGACCTTTGTAGCCGAACACGACTTATCTTGCTGACTGTTGGAGAGCACTCTTGCTAATACTCAAGGTTAAAATTGGGTGGCACCCTCCCAGCTGGATAGGGGGAGGTGAGGTTAGGTTTTGTCAATTTAACTTGGGTTAGGTAAAATTTGGTCAGGTTTTGAGTTTTTAGATGTTCAAATGGCATCCTAAACAAGACCCTGTAGACCCATAGAAGATTTCCTAATTACACAAAGAAATTCGCAAAGTTAGGCCGAAAGGGGAAACTTCTGGCTGGGCTGGAGTGCGCTAAGTTAGGTTAGGTTAGGTTAGGTTACCGTCTTAGGTTACTCGAGATTGGTTAGGTTTTGCTTTTTTACTTCGGTTTATGCTAGCCCTCGTTGAACTGAGTTATTGAAAGCTAGATCACTTGCAAAATACCGCTTAAAACAGATGTGAGACAAAGGGGGAGTTTTTGTAGCCAAAACTTGCTCCCTCGATATTTATTGATCAGGGACCTTTGTAGCCGAACACGACTTATCTTGCTGACTGTTGGAGAGCACTCTTGCTAATACTCAAGGTTAAAATTGGGTGGCACCCTCCCAGCTGGATAGGGGGAGGTGAGGTTAGGTTTTGTCAATTTAACTTGGGTTAGGTAAAATTTGGTCAGGTTTTGAGTTTTTAGATGTTCAAATGGCATCCTAAACAAGACCCTGTAGACCCATAGAAGATTTCCTAATTACACAAAGAAATTCGCAAAGTTAGGCCGAAAGGGGAAACTTCTGGCTGGGCTGGAGTGCGCTAAGTTAGGTTAGGTTAGGTTAGGTTACCGTCTTAGGTTACTCGAGATTGGTTAGGTTTTGCTTTTTTACTTCGGTTTATGCTAGCCCTCGTTGAACTGAGTTATTGAAAGCTAGATCACTTGCAAAATACCGCTTAAAACAGATGTGAGACAAAGGGGGAGTTTTTGTAGCCAAAACTTGCTCCCTCGATATTTATTGATCAGGGACCTTTGTAGCCGAACACGACTTATCTTGCTGACTGTTGGAGAGCACTCTTGCTAATACTCAAGGTTAAAATTGGGTGGCACCCTCCCAGCTGGATAGGGGGAGGTGAGGTTAGGTTTTGTCAATTTAACTTGCGTACAAACATGCTGAAGCGATCAATTTCGTTGTTAACCGAATATGGCATGTTGCGACCGGTATCGATAGTCATGCGCAATTTTGCGATGTACATTGGCTCGAGATGCATATAAGAGATCGAGAAGCACTGAGACTTCACAGTTGATTTTCGACTGCGGATCGCTGCACCATGTTCAAAGCCAAGCCGTACTCTCCGGTTAGTGTCAACAACTTGATGGTGCTCGTGGATAGCTTCTTGATGTTCAACGACTGCCATCTTACTTTTGGACAAGCAAAAAGTTTCATTGGAGAACTTTTCCAGTTCCAGTTGAGCAAGAGAGAAGAGATTTCGATCGTTCACATTTTCGTGAGACGCCGCGAAGGGTTAGAAGAAACAGAAAGGCTGGTGGTGTCGGCAGAGTCACGGAACGCCAGCTACGCGTTATTCATGGCTTGTGTGACACTGCTGAAGCAAGCGGACATAGATGGTACCTGTTTTTCGCCGTACGATTGCAGTTTATCGACAGCTGGAAAGAAGCTCCTCAGGTATTGGTGGTCGTTGCAAACTATCAAAGGCTGATGCATGTGCGAACGAGACTTTATAATATGATGACGAATGACAAATATAATGATGATAAGGTGTTGGATCATAATAAACAAATCACCTGCACAGTCCTACCGCATTTAAGTGAAGTATTATTTTCGAAATGCACTATCATAGTAGGAGCAAGTACCCAGCCTCCGAAACCTAGTTTTAGTTTCTTCTATTAAACTATTACCTCCTCCTACTCAGTTTCATTTTATGATAGCTAGATGACTCAGTTTCATTTTATGATGAGGCAGTTTAGGTAGTGTCTTCTTTGATTCGTGTCAACGACACACGCTGGAGCTTCAAACAACTCCTAGCACATTTTTCGTAGATGAGGGCTTTTTCCGACCAGATGATTCTGAAGATCGAAACGTCTCGGTCTCCTGTGGAACGGGATATGCCGAGAAACTTCTGGTGTCTTTGACTCATTCATGATCTTCGCTTGTCATGCGTGGCACTCGGAGAGGTGGTCCCTCCATGTTTCATGTTATTACTTCTGGACCAATAACAGAGATGTGGTTCACCACGGAGCCCAGCCCTTGGAGGCATTCTGCCATCTTTTTATAGTAGTGCCGTTCGCAGCTTATAAAAGAAACAACTTTGCAGATGAGGTTCAGTTGAAGTTCATCAACGGAGTGATCAAGAATGATCGACGCCAAACTGTACGCCCCTGTGCCTGTTAACAATTCGATGGTTCTGTCAAGTGATTTCCTTGTTTTTTGCAATTGTCAGATCACGCTGGGACAAGCGAAACAGTTTGTTGCCGAACTATTTCGAGTTGAAGTGGAAAAGAAACGAGAGCTGAATGTAGTGGAAATCTACGTCCGTCAGCGCGAAGGCTGTGACGTAGCGGAGCGACTGGTAGTATCCGTTGATTCTCACAATGCAAGTTACGCTTTGTTCGTAGCCATCACTGTATTGTTTGGACAAGCGGAAATTGATGGCTCGATGTTCCCATTACGGGACGCTGCCTTCTCCAAGTATAGCATTGCAACAAAAAAGTTGTTGAAATATTGGTGGTCTCTGCAGCCTGTCAAAGGATAATGTTTTAATCATCATTGTAATATTCTGCTGAATAAAACTGATCAACCGTGTGAGCTCAAACAGTTCATTCTTATGATTTCTCAATCTAGCACTTCAAATTAAACGAGTTTTTGCTCCGGTGGAGAGAAGGAAAGAAAGTTAGAAAGCACTGGCTGCCCTTACCCAGCCTCTAGATTCGGAAACCTCTTTGTAGTTGTAACTCACTCATGTGGTTGGCTGCTGTTGATCATCGCAGCAGTAGTCAATACTCAGCTGGGGTTCGTCGAAGCGGTTGTCCGTCAACTGAATAATGCGACCCATGGTCATGGTACCCGGTGGACTATCGGGCTTCCTCTTCAGAGGACCAGTTTTGAAATGCACAGAAAGAAACAACCAGAAATAGAATTTGGAGAGCGTTCTAGATGACTGTGTAAGTTGCAAATGCTTCTAGGGTGGTCCAGTGGAGGAGGCGCCGGGAAAGCGGAATTGGACTCATATAAAAGGCTTAAGGCTGGAGAACTCTTTCAGTTGTTCAAGATGAGTTGCCGTTCTTACATGTCTGCTCTGATTATGCGAGAATATAGTGAGTTTCGTCAGCCGCCAAGGATCATGGATATGCGTGGGCCGTGCCCAGAAACTGCTGAAAATATGGAAGCTTTCGTGAAACACTTCTTTTCTGATGACTTCAGTTTCATCACTAGAATCAAATGTCCTAAATGGTTGTTCAAGATGGAAGATTCCGATCTGCTCTTCATCGGCGAGATACTGCTGCTAGCCTACCCATCATTGGAGAAGATACCAGACGGCTTGGATTATCCAAGAATACTTCTGGAACACTACACCTCTGCGGAGACCTGCAGGTTGACTAAGCTTCCCATCCCGATTTGCATTGATGTCTTTGTCAATTCATTCGAAGAATATGATTACCCTCATGGTCTTACTTTCTTGACTATGATCGAAAACATCAATTCAAAGCTGATCGAGATCGACCTGACAGGTTCGGAGCTCGTCTCTAGCATTTACACCGAGCAGATACTATGTGATCTGCTAGATGGAAAATTCCCAAGATTAGAGCGTTTGGAATTCGATCTGGGTAATTTGACGGACAAGTCAATCATGTCGGAGATGCGAGAAATGCCGATTCGCGAACTGGAAATAACGGTTCACGTCAATCGGTACACTTTGTTGCGAGAATCTTTAGATTACTGTGAGTGGTGGGAAGCTTTATTGCCACACCGCAAGAATTTAGTGTTTGAACATGGTTTACCACTGACTGGAGCCTCTGTCAAGATGTCGATACTCGCCACAAAATTGGTCCTCTCTTCGGGACAGTTCTCAGAGCCAGTAAAGCCTATGGAACTTCTCGGCGTGAGGACACTGGTGATCGAGAATGTTTACAAGTTCCAATTGGAAACGTTCAAAAAACATCTGCTTTCTTTGCGTGTTCCTTGCGTGCAGAAGTTGGAAATTTATTCCCATCTAGTGTTGGAAATTCTTGCAAACATTCTCGAAAGAACAGAAATCAAGACATTGCGTCACTTCAGAGCTGTTATGACGACCTTTAATGTACTTTCGGATCCTCCGGCCTTAAGTGAAGATTTCAAGTACAATTTCCGCGAACAAGCCTTGAAGCGTACGCTCAAAGTGAGGAAAGATCTGAAGGATTGGGCAGAGCCATTTGACTTGGATTTCAGCGCGTTAGTGTCCGATTCAGAGAGTGAGAATGGGTCGGGAAGCAGTGATGACGAAATAGTCGCAGCACCAGTATCAGCAGCGGCTCCGCTCGATAAAAATTCCCTGAGAAACGACTGTTACTCGGAGGAAACGAAACTGGTTTTGCGCAATGTACTGTCTGCTCTTGCGAGTCAAGAGGAACTCGACACTTTGAGCTTGGCGTTCAATAATATCGGGGGATTTACTGCCTCACTGCTGCGGTTTCTGCTGAGAAACCAGAAACGCAATCATCGTGAGCTCCATGTGCTGCCTGTGTCACTCCAGGGAGGTTTGTTCATAAGCCTGATCCCAGTGGTTTGCGGGCTAGCCCGAAACTGGGACGAATTATCGTTCGTCTTCTGGTGCCCGGGAAAGTTCGCGGATGAGGCGAAACTCGTCGTGAGCAAGACTCTGGCTTCGGAAAAGAAATTCCATAGCCGCCTGGAGCTCATTGTTAACTGTGAGACCTCTTTGATACATGGCCTGAGTGTCAAAAGCAAACAGACCATACGAATATTCCCCTCATTGGACGAATGCTTCTTGTTTGGCGAACTGAAACTAGACGCTACAACGTTGCGGAAGCTTCTCGGTCACTCTTTTGAAGACGCAGAGTCGAAACTAGTGGATCTGGGAAAGTTGGCATCGCGATATGTTGCTGGCTGGACTCCTGGCAAGCCAGCGTCAGATATAAGTGAGATAGCTGCCTCGTGTGATCATCGAAACTCGAGCGCTGCCAGAATTGCCGAGTTGATCGGTAAGATGGATGAGTTGGATTTGCAGGAGCTAAATATTTCCAATCAGCTTTTCTCGAGTTTCAATTAGTAGCCCAATAAAACATATGTTGAGTCGAAGGGACATCGGTTTTGAACTCGTTTAATTCTTAAGAAGATGAAAAACCAATAATGGTTGATACAGGCCCACTGTTTCTGTCAGCGGGGATTGCTCTCCAAGGACTCCTAATCGATGATATGGACTGTTATGTCGCATCCAGGAAGAGCAGCTAACTTGACAGCCCAAAGGGCCCGCTGTGAAATATTCCTAATGCGAATTCCAAAGCGGACACTCAGGACTGCCAAATGAGCAAAACGGATCAGGGTTAGCATTTGGAGAGGAAGGAATCTGAACCAGTTTCGCCAATACGGTGTGGAGCGACCTGAAAGAAACTGACGTGAGCGATCGCGCAAGAATGTGTCTTTAGTGTAGACTCAACAGCCGGAGCTCCGGAACACAAACTGATTGAACCTAGGAGAGAACTAGGACTGGTCTTACACCCTAAAGCTCATACAGCGCATGTCCAGCGTGGGATACCCTCCTCTACGCCGTAAGTCAACCCTATGATCTAGCACACGGGAAGCTATCATAAAATGATACAGTTGGAAGTTCGGTTGATAGATGGTTGCATTCCTTACAGACTCAGTAAATGTGTGGAAAAGAAAATAGAACAAATATCAAGAGCACTACCTGCTTGATGCAGGTTTTCAGAGATTGGTCGGGATGGATGTGAACGAATGCCGACCGAAACACTCAGTTGCCTCGAACAGGAGTAAGACTAGTAGTTTCTGCAGGAAAGATTGTATGTCGGGCATATGGCAGTTGTTCGATGGCAGAAGGATACTGGCTGGAATCTGAGTTCGTCTCATCGCTGGGTAGGAGCCATAATCCGAATGGAATAATGCAACTCAGACGACAGTTACTCGGAGCTCTTTGCAATGCTTAGACAGATCCACCATGACTGTATTGCTCCTAGGGTTTAGATACAGTTCAGCGCATGAGCTGGAGAGGTGTGTCAGACCGCGAGTGGCTACTCAGGAGAGAGCCACAACCCATTCTATCTATGTAGTAAGATCGTCGTCTCTTTGACTTTCTCGTATATACACCCCTGGACCTCGCGCCCGCGACTCACTTCTCCATTTCAATGGTAGGGAGTAGTGAGAAGCTCATGCGCTCGTCGCGGAATACATATATATATGGATATATACAAGGTAACGCAGCCACCGCAGTGGCAGGAGCTCGGCTCTTGTTGACGGCGAGCCCCGATGAGTAGTCCTGAGAAGGATAAGGAGCGACAGTCAAGGCACTGAAGTAATCCACCTCGATCTGTTGTGCTGCAGTTGGAGTTATCCCTTGAATTTCGGAACTATAGGATGCAGGATTCAATCGGCTATTTCTGAACCGGTAAAGAATCTAACACGAATTTGAGCAGAGGGTTCAGAACAAATGAAAATGAGGAATCTACGCTGCTGAATCCACCCGCTCGCGAAGCGCAACAGATAGCGGAGAAGACCAAACCATGATTCCCGAACCGCTACCTCTTGGAAAGAAAGGAAATCATGGAGTTGAAATAAATCGAATGTTTATTCAGCCGGAAGGTTTCATGAGGTTATCGATTGTAGGTTCGTCCGGGACCTGCTCATCTTTCGTTTCAACTGAACCATGAAAGCCGACTATTGTGCGATTGAGGAGGCTTGGTTAGGATTTCCGTTGATCGTCTCGAGACTTTTATGAACATTGAATTCATCATAGAAAATCTTAAACGACCAAGAGAAGACCTTCTGTTTTTGCAGGCTATCCGTGATTCCGCTCGAATCGGCAGAAAACTCAGGATGCTGATTTCTCGCCGTCGTAGATGAGCTGCTGTTGAAGTAGAGGAAGCTTTGGCATCAGTCCTGGACTCCTACTGGTTGAGGAATCGATACGCAACATCAATAAGCAAGAGGCCTGGACTGATATCCAACAGTTCATGGCTTCGCGAATTTAGAGTGCAGTGGAAAGCAACTGGGATTCTGACCGCGTGAGGAGGGGAACCTGATCCCTCGAGAACCGTGCAGGTGATTTGTCAGGGAATGGGGTCCCGCCAGCCAAAACGCGTACGCTGATGCGTGGAAACTATACGCTGTACGATGCTGGGTTGAGAATTCTGTCAGCCGTCTCGGGCCTCGATATGAACAACAAACTAATCATATAACACCTGGAACGACTGACAGAAAACTTTCGTGTTTTTGCAGGCTGACCTTTATTCTGTCCCAGAAGCTGATCTTAGATGAGGATGCAGATAGTAACTGAGGCATCAGAACGGGGCTCTCACTCAATGAAACCCGAATACGCAACATCAAAAAGCAAGTTCCCCGACCGATATCTAACAGCTCAAGAATTCGAAGCGAAGCTGAGAGGGTAAGGCACTAGGCAACACAGGCTGACAACCTCACACTGAGGAAGAGTCCTACCCAACAACTCCGAGAGAACGTCATGAGGGAGAAAATGTCTTGGCATCATTTTCGGAGAGCGCATGACCGCGTGGGAGGTGTGGTTTAACCACGACGGCCAATAATGACAAAGCGGACTTTCTCTCAAGGTAGACCCACCTAGCCTGCTAATGTAGTAAAAAGCGCTTGGAGCCTGCGCCCGTGACTCACTCAACAATTCGTATGGTAGGGAATAGTGAGAGGCTAATGCGTTCGTCACGTAATCAATATATGTATATGAATATTGGCTACAGGAGAGACGTCAGCGGCAGGCCGCCTCTTGTTCACGTGGGATCGCGATCAGGAAGCCTGATGAAATTGAGCATCGCCGACTGAGGCACTGGAGCGATACTAGCATGGTTGATTTCTCTCTTATGCTGCAGTGGCGAGTCTCCTTCAAGTTTCGAAACTCGAAACGATAGGATTCATCCAGCTATGTCTGAACCAGTTGAGGCTCGAACAACAAAACTTTGGAAGGATTTGTGCAACACTTCAGCAGCGCATTAGCAAGATATGAGCATGAACAGCGAGAGTTCTCGAGAGCCAGTACATGAGGCGAGACACGTATACAGATGTACGTGCTGTGTTCTATTCCATTCACTAGTATTTGTACCTGCGAGAGCAGTTTGGTGGATCATCCTGCGTTCAGCAGATGGAGCATTGACGCTTCAGCCACAGGATAGAGCAGAAAACACCGAAGCTCGGTTTCTTTCTCTTTGAAAGTAAGAAAATGACAGGATTGCAAGAACTCGAATGTTTATTCAGCCGGAAAGCTACATGGGTGGCTTCGTCAAGGACCAAGTCCCACCAATCCTGTTCTTCTCCTTTGAACTGAAAACGGAGACGCGTTTACGTGGAAGCCGACCAGAGTACGATTGAGGATGCCTTGGCAGATGTTCAGTCGAACGTTTCGGGAATATTATGACTATCGAACTCATCATATAACACCTGAAACGATAAACAGAAGACCTTGTGTTTTTTGAGACTAAGCGTGATACTGTCACTGTCAGCATAAGGAGTGAGAATGACCTTCGATTAGGATGCAAAACAGACTACCGCATCAGGATATAATTCAGATAAACTCACTCGCATGAGAATCAAACAGCAATGGTGTTCTTTATCGTTCTTTGAAATGGGACGAGAGAGCTCCGTAGTTTGCTCATCCATGTATTCTTACTGTTAGAATCGAGAACGCTACGGCATCAGTCCGGGACTCCTACTCATTGAGGACTCAATACGCAACATCAATTAGACAGAGCCCCATACCGATGCCTGACAGCTCATGGACTCTTTGCAAACTGCAGTGGAGAGGCTTACGATCCAAGCGTGATTGCTCAGTAATCCAGACTGAGTTTCAGAAGGTACCTGATCTCTCGAGAACTGTGCAGGAATCGCGCATGGTCAGAATGGTGTACTGATTACAAAGACTAATCATGGGATGGACGTCCCATCGGAGAACCCTAGCAAGCATCGCAAGCCATTTGTTCCAACACTTTGTGGCTTCAACTTGAGTAAAAAACTCATTCGATCAGCGCTGTGTATGTCTATCGAAAAACGCTTCGGACAATCCGCTTTTCTCGTACAATCTGATAGCAGCGACACACATTGGGTTGTTGCCATGTTGCTGTCTGCTTGACTTTGCTTGTATCAAAAGTAAGACAGCTGAGAGACCCCGCTGTGAATTTCTTCCGAGAATCGTAATATTGTGAGAGAGGGGGTGAATCATGTACTCTGGAGTCCTCGATCAGGTTAACTGGACGAGTAGAGAGAAGAGCCTGGGATATTCTCGGAACCAAATAGTGTTAGATAGTTCAGCGCATGACCGAAAGAGGTGTGTCAAATAGCAGGTGACCATTCAGGGAAGAGCCACAACCCTTTCTACTGAGGTAGGAAGATCCTCCTCTCCATGCTTTTGCCATATATAAATTCTTCGAGCTCGTGCCTGCGACTCACTTATCCATTTCAATGGTAGGGAGTAGTGGGAGGCTGATGCGTTCGTCGCGAATAACATATATATATATACATATGTATGTTTGCAAATGAGCTACTGCAGCCTCTGCAGCGACAGAAGCTCCGCTCTTGTTGACGGTTAGTCCCAGTGAGGAGGCCTGATAAGAAGAGCATTGACGAGAAAGGCACTTTAACGCGGCTCCTTGATCTGTTATGCTGCAGTTGGGACTATTTCTTTGAGTTTCAGAATTAATAGAGGCGGAAGGCTATGGCTGAACTGGTAAATGTTCGGAGGACCAGGACAAACGTTGGGTTTTCGCCAATCCAGCTGCGAACGAGAAAAGGGACGCAGGGCCTGTACTTGGGGACTGACACGTAGAAAGGGCAGGTATTGTGGGACCATACCACTCTCAGCCTCTCGCCTTCAACAGCAGGTTCGTCGACCAATTTGAGGAGGGGATTCAGCTTGAATCTGAAAATGAGAAACTGACGCTCTTGAAGTGAACAGCTCGCAGAGCGTGACAAATGGAGGAGAACACGTTGTTGACAGGGAATACCTAGTTAGCGGCTCGATGAGGCTAACTAGACTGTTCGATCTCCGCAAGTTTACCTATTCTAAGATGCTACTAAAAGAGGAACATTGTCGTTGCGAGGCTCAGGAAACGTGAGGTTCCGGAACCGCTACGTCAATGAAAGAAATAGAACAATAAGGTTGCAGAACGTCTCGTGTTTATTCAGCGCTAATATCACAATGGAAAAATACTCTTGAGCAAGTTTTGGTTAAAACGTTGTCGCCAGTAGCTTCGCCGAGATCAGCTGCTCAGCTCAACCAGAACTTATCAAAAACTAGAACTTCGAACTGACAACAAAGATAGAGTGCCTCTTTCTCAGAGCCATTGAAGCTTGGTTAGGCTTTCAGTTAGGTGTCTCGGGCATTTTATGAATTTCGTAGTCATCATATAACACCTGAGACTTCCAACTGAAAACCTTCCTGATTTCACAAGCTAACAGTGATCCAGGCGGTGCAAGAAATAATAATGATCATCGGTGAGCAGGCAGCTGGTAACAGATGCCGGATCAGACTAACTTCTGATTGTCGTAAATCTGCAGATGAACGGCTTGTCACTCTATGCTGGATGACAACTAAAACTATGACTTCACCTGAACATGATGGAACCACGTATCGACCCTGTTCCCAAGAAACGAGCCCAGACAAAACATTATAGCTGGCGAAAAACAGTGATTGACTCGGTGCTCTTTCCGGCATCCGTCCTGGCATCTGAGTATTTTGTACGCAACATCGAAAAGCAAAGACCGACACCCAAAAGCTCAATATTCTTCGCGAATGTTCCACTACAGCAGAGAGCAAAACAAACTGAGCAACACAAGTCCAAGCGTGGTTGCTCATGCAAGGACTCTGACTGTGCGGAAGAGCGAACCTGAACCATCAGGAACAGTGCAGTGACCGCGCATGATCAGAGAGGCAGGTTCATTTCAGAATAGACCATCGCTGCATTCAGGCTACATGTAAAAGGAGGTACTGGGCCATCGCTGTTTACTGGTTCAAAGACGATTCTCACTCAGAGCCGCATCGTGTCATCTATCCCTCTTAGCTTCTAACACTGTCTCTGTAAGAGGAATGATGTGTGAATCTGAATCAGACTCTTGGCCAACCTTTCTCAAAATCACTGGTTTTCAGTACAGCCGATGGGAAGCTTCCCTTATCCATACATCCTAAAGCAATTATTTTTTACGACAGCCGTGGCTTCAGCAAGGGTTGAAAAACACAGGATGTGTCGAAAGCAGCGCTCAAAGCCAGGCGGTTAACCAAACATCCTAAAGCAATTAGTTTTACGACTGCCGTGGCTTCAACGTGTGCTGAAAAACACAGGATGTTTCGGAAGCAGGTCTGGAAGCCAAGCAGTTAACCAAACATCCTAAAGCAATTAGTTCAATCACAACTGCGCCTTCAACATTAATAGCTAGGCACAGTTCCCACATCGAACACCGAATTTCGGGAACTATGCCCACCGAACGTTGGCATTCTTCGGTCATCGGTTTAAGGGCGCAGTCGTCGTTCCTTTGGACTTAAAGGGTGGAAAGCTGAAGAATCTTGTTCAGTCGTTGAAAATGAGTTTCTGCCCTGACGTTAGGTATGTGATCATGCGAGAGTACAGCGAATGTCGGAATCCACCAAGGACCATGGATATGCAATGTCCTTGCCCAGTCACTGAAGAAGAATTGGAGAGCTTTGTAGAAGAGTTCTTCTCCAATGACTACCACTGGATTAGTAATATCATGTATCCGAAATGGCTGTTTCAAATCACCGAATCAGACTTCAACTTTTTCGGAGAAATGCTCTTGCTCGCTTATCCGTCACTCGAGAAAATCCCCGACTACCTAGGCTACTCACGTAAACTACTGGAGCAGTATACTCTGGAGAATACATGCAAGTTGACCACTCTGCCTCTACCGTTTTGCATCGAACGATATACCGTCTCTTTCGGATACCGGAACTACCCGTACGACGCAACTTTCCTGAAGATGATGGATAATTTGGATTCAAGACTCAGCGCGATAAACCTGACGCACAATCACACGGTATCCGCGATCTACACCGACACTACACTGAGCCGGGTAATCAATAAGAAGTTCCCGAATTTGCAACACCTAGAGATTGATTTCGACCAGCTGTCGAACGAGTCGCTCATGGCACAGATGAACCATTTGCAAAACAAGAATTTGGAATTTACATGTCACCTGAATTGGGGGATACCAGAGGACAGCTTTCTCGGATTTTGCGACTGGTGGAACAGTCTCCCTTTGAGACGCAAGAACCTTATCGTAACCACAGGACTGCCGCTGAGAAGTTCTTTCGCGGGCGTGTCTCAAAATGTCACTAAATTGACAGTTTCGTCTGGTTTTCCCCACGAGCCGCCCACGCCAGTGACACTACCGGCCTTGAAGATATTGGCAATCAAGAGGGATTTTGACTTCTATCCTTTCATGAGACAGTTTATTTTAATGGGGATGCCGGTTCTAGAAACGTTGGAGATCACCTCATTGCTGGGACTGCAGCAGCTCCCTACCATCATGGGAAGAATCAACGGTCTACGTCATTTTGAAGCTCGGAAGCTTTTTTTCCTGAAATTACTCGATCCACCTTCCCTGTGTGACGGTTTCAAGTCAAATTTTCGTGCTAGGGCCACAAGACGCTCGTTGAAATTGCGCAAAGGCCTCGAGGACTGGCGAGACCCTTATGACAGTTCTGCCGTAGATGAAGAGTTGCCTGAGGACTGGTCAGATGATGGTGTCAGCATCGGCAGTAGCGAACCGATGGTAAACGTGCTGAACAAGGCGATGCTCAGGAGGGATCTCTACGTCCGGGAAACGAAACTGCTCTTGAGACAGATCCTGACAACTGTATCGAGTCAGAGTGAGCTGGTGACGCTAGAGGTGGCGCTGTATACGGTGGGCGGGTTCACAGCTGCGCTGCTGCGGTTTCTTCTGAAACACGAGAAACGTGAGTGTCAGAAGTTACGTGTCCTGGCTGTGGCACTTCAAGGAGGACTCTTTGTGAGCATGGTGCCGGTGGTTTGCGGACTGGCAAGGAACTGGAGGGAGCTGGCGATAGCGTTCTGGTGTCCGGCCTACCTCAAAGTCGGCGCTAAACGCATAGTTGAAGGAGCACTAGACTACGAAAGCAAGAACCACAGCAGTCTCGAGATACTGGTCAACTGTGAAGACAGTGTGATCTACGGGCACAGCGTGAACGGCAAACAGAAAGTGCGGGTTTTCACTGGAGTGGAAGGTCTGTTTCTCTTTGGTGATCTGCAAATCGATGCAAACGCATTGGACAACCTTTTGGGCAAGCCTTTCGATGGTGCGAAAGCAAAGTTGGTGGACATATCGACCCTGGCCCTACGAGCCGTGTCAGGCTGGGTTCCCGGGTCCTCACAGTTCAACGTCGCTCGAATCGCGGATGCTTGTGACCACCGCACGTCTAGCAGCGTCAAGGTCCAACAACTAATCGAAAGAATGAACGAACTGGATATTCTCGAGTTCTGTGCTTCGAGCCAGCTCTTCAGAAGTCTGCTGGATTAGTCGAATAAAATAGTTGCTGTGTTGTCGATGTTATCTATCAAAGCGTCGATCGAGTCAACCACAGAGCAATTCATTCAAATTCAAATTCAAAACTTCTAAGAGGTTGGAAGAGGGAGACATAAGGTCTCGTGAACAGTCTCTTCTGTGATTGGAGTGAGTTCGGCAGGTAAAGGACCAGGCTTTGCAAATTCTAGCCGACGGAGAAATGTGCAACCTACTGCAATTCGAGCATCGCAAGATGAGCCCACTGAATACCACAGCACGGTTGTGCGATGCATAGCACTCGCAAATCAGAAGATAAACCACTGTTTATCGAGTGCAGTAGACCCACTCCTGTCCAAGCGAAGGTAAATAATCCCTTGCAGCAAGAGAAGTAGTTGAAGGCTGATGTGCGCAAAATATGTAATAAATAAATAAATAAAATATGTATGGATTTACGGCAGCAGCTTCGGCTTGTTGAGGTCGAGCCGGATTAGCAGATACACCGGGACCCCTCTCAAACTAGACGCGAAAACCCGGCTCGAACAGAGGTTAGGTTTGGATGAGGTTTTGCTCTGAGAAACCGAGTGGAGGCTCCAGCCTTATCGCCAAGCTTCGTTGAGCCACCGCATGAGATAACCATCAGCCGTTGTGTTTCAGCAACCAGCGTCTTCTTAGCACTTTGAATGGATGTTGCAGTTGTCAGCTTCCAACGAATGAGCGATGAAAACTGGCAAACCCTGACTCAGCCTCCCCCGATGAGCAGGTGACAATAGACGAGAGATTAACAGAATAAGATGTTTATTTGAATCGAGTCATTGAACATGGTTATGTTTCGGAGAGTGGCCAACATCACCCAGAGATACTAGGCAGCGCACGATTTTCAAACACATCGTGAAGCGCCTGGTACTTCTGGCTAATATTGGAGTCGCTCGGTCATTCACAGGAGTTGGCACAAATAGCTGTGGATGACGAGTCGCTTGTTCAGAACCTTGTAGTTTGGAAGCTTAATGTTCGAGAAGCCAGGAGAGAGTCAGAGGTACTAGGCAGTTCATGAATTTCCAACTAATCATGTAGCGCCTAGTATTCCTGGCTACCTTCCTGCGAAGAGCTGTACCAACTTTCACGTGAACGATGCTGCCAGCCAACGATGGCTCTATCCGGGACCTGGACCCCTTGTGATATCGGAGTCAAACCTGACCTGTCTAGTAATACCGGTGCATTTTCATCGACGCATGATCGAGGAGGGATTTACATTCATAGGAGCCACTCAGAGTACAGGCGACACCCCGTTATTGAAGTATCTGGGCCATGCCTCCTCTTGCAAATGTGGTATAAAAGCCTACGAAGCTCGCGCCCGCGACTCACTTATCCATTCTAATGGTAGGGAGTAGTGAGGGGCTGATGCGTTCGTCGCGAAAGTAAATAAGATATATATACAAAAATATCGAATGTAGCAGGAGCACCGTTCGTCGCGAATTCTTACGGCGAGAGCCGATATGTCAACGGATTGCCGTGCCGCAACACCATCATCAATTCGGTGCTCTCCATCTGGATCACTTGGAGACTAAGCGGTAGAGCAGAAAGCCGACGATGAGACCGACTACGATCAGGTTAATGTCGGGGCAGTACTTCAAGTTGTCACAGAAAGTCTCCTCAACTACTGTAGTTGGGGACGTCGGAGTTTGCTCATTAGAGGTCCTCGGCACTGAAGAGACTCTCAAGTTGTACTGGTTAACCTCATCCAAACCCTCGATTCCAACTACAAGTTCATTGCTGGTAGGAGGTGGCATATACCTGATCACCGTGGGACCGTTGATTTCCGCATCATGAACAGCACTCGTAGGTTTCCCATAGGTACGCGAGAAGAAGGCGCTAGTCCTACCTTTAGTATCGATCTTTTCAATGACAATATCCCGAGAGAGACTACGGCTGTAAAACCTCTTTTCGCCTCTGGACAATGTATCGGTTTCCATCAAAGTTTGTTCTTTATTTGCTGTTGGGTTCACACTTTGATTTCGTATTCAGCAATATCCGATAGTTAATTGACAACTCCTTTCAGATACTCATTCGTTACTCATGATATCGAAACTATTTGTTACAACTAAGAATGATCAAAAAATCTGAAAGCTGCTTTGACACGATATTCGTCTTCGACCAGCTCCAGCAATTCGTCACTGAGCTTGGTCGCGGCGATCTTATCGGCACGGAAGTCGAAATCATTCGGGCGATCCAAACTCCTTGTGTCGGGTCCTCGCAGTGTTCCAGAGAGACTGGTCATAAAACGGTCGTAACTTTCAATAGCGTGTTGCAGTTTCTGATGGGCATCTGCCACGTCGGGAGGGTACGAGTTTCCGTTCACGTACCCGTTCGCCAAGAGTGCAGGTTTGCGAATCGCGTAACTTCGAAAAATCCCATTGAGATAGTGTCCACGTTCGGAGGTGCCATCAGAATATATTTCATATTGGAACTCTTGCAGATGTCTTTCAGCTCTCACATAATCTTCTATTGCAGACAGCTCTATTTTCTTCGCTTGCGTCAGATTTTCGAAACCAATTACCAATTTTCGGAGACCCCGACTCAAGCCAAGGACAACTGGAAGAAAAAAACAGGGAACGCTGTAGAGATTGCGGTATTCGAAATATTCTATCGGAGAGGCGTGGTGTTGATTTTTGAGCAAAAACCAAAACAGCATGGTTATCGAGTGGATTGGTTGGCAGAACGAAATGGTTAAGTTTTTAATCGTGCTTGTTCGAGTCGATATAGAAGAGAAGAAAACGCGATCCAGAATAGCTTCTCCAGTGCAAATTATCTGAATTTCCGCTTCCCTGAGAGCAGTGGCATTTGCGGTGAAACGAATAACAGCGTCCGCATCGTTTTCGAAAATTCTGCATCCTAGTTTCCTCAGGCCGTTCGGCGGAGCCTGAAAGAGGTCGACCCAGAAGCCACTTGCTGCCGACGATTCCGAATAGTACTGCAACTCCAACAAATTGTCTAAGCCGTTTCCCGGAAAAACCTGTTGAGTGAAACAGTGAATCTCGAGAGTCAAAGCGCGTATGTCTCCACGGAACTGATCGAGCATCCAAAGATTCGAATTTGACAAAGAAACTTCAATAGCGAAAAGCACTTGGTTCGTTTGGCAAGCTACCTTCAGCCGAGGCAGGTCCACTCTGGGTCTGCTTCCAGTGATCTTCAGGATAAGCGACCGATTCTCCACATCCTTCAGTGCACAGAATGCGTCGACGTAATCATAGAGTGCAGGAGATCCCGTTTGGATGATCAGTTTTAAGGTTTTGAGCTTGACGAATCTCGAGAAAGATTCATCAGCCTTCAAGTTCTTCTTGCCCACTTTGGCGCAAACAGATTCCAGATTCGGAGCTTTATCGCTTGATGTCAAGAGGCGACAGATTTTGCGCAACTCACATTTGGGTGCGTCGAGTTCCTTAAGTTTGGCATAGTCCAAAACGTAGTGTGACACATCAGCCTCCAGAAAACATTGCTGCGACGGGAGCGTTAATAAGCCTTCAAACTTTTTCATAGAAGCGAGGAAACGCTCTGTGGATAAGCTGAACTGAGCAGGCAGCAAGACGCTCACAATCTTGGACGAGGCATGAGTGTCTATGAATTTCAGAAAGCTGTCTTCATCCCTCCAACCAAGGAGAGGAGCTCTGAGATCGAACGATTTTCGTCTGGCTAATTCCTGAGTAGCCACGAGTCGAGCGGCAATGCTTGCTCTGCTGAATCTCAAAAGTTCAGCGACAGAACAATGAACCAACAGGACGTCTCTAACTGAGAACAAAATCTCCTCATTGAGCTCAAAGCATTCCGACATGTCATGGCATTCACTGCATCAAATAGGCAGCAGTTCCACCGATTCCCAGTTGTTTTGAACTTCATCTCGTATACTGCTTGGCTCCTCCTCTTCGAGCTTGCGCAGTAGGTCGCTTAGAGAGATAACAATATTTCAGCTGAACACTGTCAGGAAGTACATTTCTACCCTTAGGACAGTTGCTTTACAATGAGTCGTAAATCGCTAGTTCTGGCTCTGCTGATGCGAGAGTACACTGAAAATAGAGTCCCTTGCCCGCGGCTGGATTTGCGTTGCCCTCACCCCGAAACCAGAAACGAGTTGGAAAATTTTGTAACTGCGAATCTGAGCAATTATCATCACTGGGTGGCCAGAATTCAATGGCCCGAATGGGTGAATGATCTCCACGAAGATGACGCAAGTTTCATTGGCGAAGCACTCTTGATGTCGTACCCAGCTCTAGAGGAGCTTCCCGACTTTTTCGAGTATCCAATTTCTCTATTGGAGCAGTACACAGCATCCAAATGGTGTCGCCTGTCGGAACTGAAAATACCCGAAGATGTTTGCCTGGTCGACGGTGAGCTCTGCACCCTCGGACAATCAATCTGCAAAATGTCGGAATCCTTGGCCCCGTCACTGAGGAAAATCAACTTGTGCACATATGAGCCGGCCCAACAAGTGATTGCCAGTCATTTTGTGACTGCTATTGCGGACGGGACTTTTCCCAGGCTGGAGCATCTCAAGATGGACCTTTCGAACATGTTGGATTATGATCTGGTACAGAGGCTTTTCGACCGAATGAGCCCGCACCTAGAATTCACTGGGTACTTGCGACAGTCTGATGGACAAGAAGCCAAGATTGCTTCTCACCTTGATTTTCTCAGCAAGATTCCGTCTCACCGGATAAATCTAAAGATATATGCTCAAGTCCCTCTCAACCCTCCTCTCGCAGACCTGGCCTCTCTCTATGCCACCCACTTGAAACTTTCGTCAAGGGATCTGGAATTGCCAACTCGTGTTCATGTCTTCCAGAACTTGACGCGCCTGCATATCGAATTTGTCGACGAGAAGCATCACGACCATTTTCTAGAGCACTTAAGCTCCATGGAGATGCCCAGCCTTGTCGAGATTCAAATCCACAGCTTAGTCGTGCTGGGGGAATTACCAAACATGCTGAGAAAAACTCGCAGGTTGGTGCGCCTAACGGTGAACTGTAATCTAAGCGGCCGGGTTGAAACTGCACTTGAAATCCCGCCCTTGCTATCTCGCGAGTTCAAGTCCGACTTCTTAGGGCGACTTTGCGCCTCACACATGAAAATGCCCGGACATTTCCAGCCCTGGTCCCAGCATGATGCCCCGGAAGATGGCGAAGCTGCTGATGAGTTCATGTTTGTCGGAAGGCGGTTCATCTCTCATGGACCTATCAGTGCCAGAGCCAGATTGCAGAATATGGTTCTTAGGAGTCGGTCAAGGTTCTTGATGGCAGAGATACTCGAAAACCTGGGACAAGAAGTGGTAGGAATTCAAGAGCTTGATCTCGAGTTTGATACTGTAGGGTCGTTCACCGCAGTATTTCTGAAGTTCTTGCTAGTTTCACGGGGGAAAAAGCGAGTAAAGCTGCGGTTCCAACCTCAGACCCTGACAGGAGGGCTAACTTTGAACCTGATTCCTGTAGTTTTGGGTCTTGCTCGGAACTGGGATGTTCTAAGTGTCGGTTTTGAATGCCCGAGAGAATATCTGACTCATGCTCACACAATTGTTAAGAGAGCTTTAGTTCAAGAGATGACGCATCACAGTTCAATCAGAATAGTGGTGAACTGTGATGACTCGTCCGTGTTTGGAGAAGGTGTTAACGGAAAATCGAAAGTTTGCGTGTCACGCGACCCACACTCGTCTCTTTTTTTTGGTAATATCCGAAAACAGGGCTTCCGAGGATCTGAACTATTCGGTGCACAGCACGACCTGGCGAAGCTGAGGTTGCTGCGAGTGTCGAGTGTTTTGTTGAAACAAATATCAAGACGTGCCATTCTGGACTGCGATCAGTTGAAACTCGAGCGGATCACAGACGCTTGTGATCATCGTACGTCATCGGAAATCGAAGTGAGGTCGCTAGTGCGGAAATTGGACGTGCTGTTCAGGTTTGAGCGTGAGGCCTCAACCACACTGATCGAAGGCTTACTGGCCGAGAGCAAATAAAACATTTTCAGTTAAACTGCTTAAACGCATTTATTCTCTCTACATTATTGTGTCTATATTCATTGAACGGCTGAAGTTCACTTCGTCTTCCCTGGTCCAAACGTGCTTCCCCAGTATCGTCTTCTGTGGTTTCAACCGGCACCCAGCAAAGCATTTCGAGTGACGGAAATCCCGCTCTGGGAGAAATGTCGAGCCGCATCCTGTGCACAACCGATATTCGCGCTGTGGCATAACTACATGGATGGATGGCAAGAAAGCCTTACCACTCACGAATGACGGGCGAATCGGTGTGCATAGTGCAGACTCTGCAGGCTTCTCTTGAACGATAACGGGTTTCGGCTCTTTAGAGCAACTTGCGAGATGAACAACTCGTTTTTTCCGCGGCTGCAAAGGCAATCGCTGAATGATTTCATTCAGAATCACGATCATTTCCCTGCACTCGGAGAGTTTCAGCTTCAGGTCCGTTATTGTCACTTCTTTGAAACAGCATTCTTGGCAAGGAATGCTCCGATTGCAATCCCAATCATCTCCAAACAGAAATCCCGTTTCCGCTAAAGTTATATAAGAGCCGACACTTTCCTGCTCCCGGTTGCCATCCTCCATGGTAGAGTCTACACTGCTGGAAGCATCATTGAGATATGAGGCCGTTGTGGGAAAAGCTAGGATCTTGAAGCGTCAAGCGAGACCGAGACCCGTACTCTCGCGGCTGCGCTCAACTCAGTAAAAACTCAGGGTTAGCTGCACAATCGTAGTTTCGGTTGCGAATTCGCATGACGTTACCAGCGACAACTGATTCGAGCTTACAGTTGCCAGAAGGTAGAGACAAGCGAATATCCTCCGGCACAGAGTGTTTGTTGCTGGAACCAGCCCGATCTCGTTCTGTTCTACGCTCTTGACGTACCTAATTGCAGCCTAATTGTCTTTGTGTAGAGTACGCATGCTCAGCACCGCTAGAGGCTCTGCCAGTCGAGGAACAGGAATCACCAGAACGTGTCGCAGTAGTCTCAGATCGAATCGGTAGCTTGTTCTACAAGGCTGGACTATAAGGAAGAATGCTTGCTCCTGGTCAAAGGATAGGTTCACAAACAAGCTTAGGTCGGTAAAATATTGAATAAATATCCCTCCTAAGCAGGTTTCAGTACCTTTGAAGCTTGTCTGCAGGTTGAGTAAAAACGCTTGCCCCACATTGCTGTCAGTGTTGTTCGACTATAATCAGTTCCGCACTTCAACTCCGGCAGAAATCCCAAGCGCAGGGTAGCTGGAGAGCGGATTCAATCTAAGCGCGGACTCCGATTTCGATAACGTTTTGAGCCACATGAACGGCGAGAAGTTTGCTTCGAGAGCAGTCGTTCCTGATACTAGCGCTTTCTCGAGATTAATAAGCGTGCTTATGATGTCAACAAGATTCACCTCCGGTGTCGACACTAGGATGTCGTTGTACATGAAGCTGGCTAGCTTCTGTCTCTCAACAAAACTCAACGCGGCCGCTTTCTTCTTCAGTAGATCCTGAGATTCCACTTGTAGTGTTGAATGCAGCTCCGGTTTGATGAGCAGCGCGAGATAAATTCGTAGGACCACAGCAGCGTCAGCATTGAGGCCACTTTCTAAGATGCTATAAAAGTCACTATCTTTCGTGTCGGTTATATCTATTAGATAAAATGAATCGGGTTTGGTTCCCGGCTCATGAGACTCAATCTTCTGCGTGTGTCGCACCAAGCGACACAAATCAGCCAAAAGATTTTCATGCTGTGAACTCGTTTCAGTACTTGGCAAGGCTAGCAACAATGTTTGATCTTTCGCAAACACACTGACGCTGGTTCCTCGCCAGATCTCGACCCCTGAAGCTGTGACTTCATGAGGGAAGACATATCCGGTGAATGCAGTTGCTGGACCCAGTCTTATGTTTTCGAGAGCTTTGTCGACGATCCTATCTCCGAAGATGAGGGGATCACCGGGATTTTTCAGACGGAAATGAGGCTCGAGCAGAGAGCCGGAAGGTTTTGTTTTGAACACCATTGGCTCTTCGGTCCCCAAGTAGAAACAGCGTGTGAACATGACAGGGGTCCAGTTGGCCAAGATGTAAAGCGGTTGCAGTCTTTTGTACGAACGCGGAACAATCATGCTCACCCTGTCGTATTTCGAGTGATCATGTTTTGGTTTGCCGTCAACGCTACGTTTGACTCCAGCTAGGAAACTATAAGCTTTGAAATATTCAGCTTCCGGCTCTGCACTCTCAGGAGCCAGAGTTACAGCTTTTTCCAATTTGCTAATGGCCATACTTTTGATGAAATAAAACAAGGCCGACAACATTATCCCAATCAGAACGTCTTTAATTTGAGTGTACATTTGTCTTTATTCACACATTTTGAGACATTGGGAACCCTTCAGATAACGTGATTCTGCCAGAGTGTCTCGAAGGGTGTGTTCCTGAAGGACTCCTGCAAATTTTTGTCGAAGAGAGCGCCTTGGCTGTCATTCAGCAGGGTTTTCCAGTCACCAATCATTCCCTTCCTCGTGAGCGGGGAGAGGCGCGAATCACCATCAAACAGCTCCTTCATTTTTGTAAACGAAGAGTTATGAGTTACCCGTTCCAAGACTTGTTTGTCCAGACTTGGGAATCCCAAGAACTTGTTCAGGTCCGCAATTGCTTCCGGCAGATTTGTTTTCATATCTTCATAGACGAACAGCTTCACATTTGGATGTCTTAGCAGAGGTGA
>JAIUWE010000007.1:0-70517 GCA_022750525.1 Halotydeus destructor
TAAAAAGTGGCACCCCTACCATGGGCGGCATACTCATTATTGGGGCGATTACACTCTCAACTCTATTATGGGCGCCTCCTAGCAATCCTTATGTATGGGCAGTGTTATTTATTTTATGGAGCTATGGATTGATCGGTTTTATTGATGATTATCTCAAAATTGTACGCAACAATAGTGCGGGGCTGAGTGTCAAACAGAAACTTTTTTGGCAATTTTTTAGTGCTGCCATCTTTGCATTTACCATCTATGCACTAGGTAAAGAGAGTGCAGCTACACAGTTGGTAGTGCCATTTTTTAAAGAGGTGATGCCACAACTAGGGCTCTTTTATCTCTTTTTAACCACGCTCACTATTGTTGGCACTGGCAATGCGCTTAATTTAACTGATGGGCTAGATGGCTTAGCTATTATGCCTACCGTCTTTGTTGCAGCAGGATTAGCACTCATTGCTTGGATCACGGGCAATGTGAATTTTTCTCACTACTTGCATCTTCCCTATTTACGCCATGCAGGAGAGTTGGTCATTGTCTGCACCACTATTGTTGGTGCTGGACTCGGTTTTTTATGGTTCAACACGTATCCTGCACAACTCTTTATGGGTGATGTTGGCTCATTGGCCTTAGGTGGCGCACTCGGTGCAATCAGCGTATTACTACGTCAAGAGTTGCTGCTTATCCTAATGGGGGGTGTCTTTGTTGCTGAAGCATTATCAGTGGTACTACAAGTAGGGGTATTTAAATTGCGTAAACGGCGCTTATTCCGTATGGCGCCTATCCATCACCATTATGAAATAAAAGGATGCCCAGAACCGCGGGTAATTGTACGCTTCTGGATTATCTCATTGATGTTAGTATTAATCGCTTTAGCCACCTTAAAAGTACGATAATAGGTCAACCATCATGGTAAATTATAACCATCAAAATATTGTTATTGTTGGTGCCGGGGAAACTGGACGTGCTTGCTTCGACTATTTTTATCGAAAAGGAGCAAAAGAGATTAAAATCATGGATACACGCGTTTCACCGCCCCAACAGCAGCATTTTCCCATGCAGATACCACGTCATTTTGGTGGCTTATCATTACCATGGCTATTAGCCGCAGATCTAATTGTATTAAGCCCTGGTGTTGCATTAACACAACCCGAAATCATAGCAGCACAGCAAGCGAATAAAAAAATTGTTGGCGATATTGGGCTATTTTTGCAAGAAAATCATGCACCCATTATTGCAATTACTGGATCAAATGGAAAAAGCACAGTGACAGAGTGGGTTGGTGCAATGGCGCAGGCGGCAGAATGGAAAGCAGGTGTGGGTGGTAATATTGGTATCCCTGCATTACAACTTTTGCAGCATAGGTATCAGCTTATCGTGCTAGAGCTCTCCAGTTTTCAATTAGAAACCATCAACCAACTAGGTGCGAAAGCGGCAACGATTTTAAACATAGTGCCTGATCATGCTGATCGCTATCCGCTCGGTTTTGCTTCTTATCAAGCTGCCAAACAGCGTATCTATCAGCAAGCGCAGAACTTAATTATTAATGCTGAGGATCCGCTTACTTGGCCTGTTGAATCCGATGCCAAGCAACAACAATGCTATTTTGGTCTTCAGCAGGGCACTTATCACACTATTTTTGATAATCAGGGTAAACGATGGTTAGCTAAAAATAGCGACCCTATTGTTGATACCACAACCATGAAACTCGCTGGAGCGCATAATTATCTCAATGCATTAGCAGCATTTGCATTGGCAGAAGAGGCCAATATTCCTCGTGAAGCGATAATAAAAGCGCTGCAAACGTTTCCAGGCTTACCGCATCGTTTTCAAATAGTGCATCAGCAGCATGGTGTCACGTGGATAAACGATTCTAAAGCGACCAATGTGGGCAGTACAGTTGCAGCTTTGCAAAGCCTCTCTGTGGTGGGCACGCTTCACCTATTGCTTGGCGGTGACAGCAAAGGCGCTGATTTTTCACCATTATTACCCCTGCTTATGCTGCAGTCGATGCGGCTTTACTGCTTTGGTCGTGATGGCACACTGCTCAGCCAATTATCTCCTGCTATTTCTGCTAATTATAAGACGTTATCACAAGCTGTAACAGCTATTCGATCAAAGCTACAAGCGGGAGATGTCGTACTACTCTCTCCTGGCTGTGCTAGTTGGGATCAATTCAAGAATTTTGCGGCGCGGGGTGATGCTTTTTCTCTACTCGCTAGAGGGATAGATACGCCATGCTGTCATTAAAAACAGACTCTATGAAATGGGGAGCCGCATTGAAAAAATGCTTTTCAGCTCCACAAAAACAGCTTCTTTTATATGATAATAAATTGCTGTTTGCAATACTGACGCTACTACTTTTAGGTGTAGTCATGGTGACTTCAGCTTCAATGCCACTTGGTGAAACGCTTGTCGGTGATGCTTGGTTTTTCGCACGCAAACATGGTTTTTATTTACTACTTACACTGATCAACGCATTGCTTGTACTGAGCATGCCCCTTAAATGGTGGGAACGTTATAATAGCTTGTTATTATTTGCGGTTATTATGCTATTAGTTCTTGTTATCTCTCCTATTGGATCTTCAGCTAAAGGGGCAACGCGCTGGTTAAATCTTGGCTTTTTTTCATTGCAACCAGCAGAGCTCGCTAAATTGGCGCAATTTTGCTATTTAGCCAGTTACTTAGCACGCAAAGTAAACGAAGTACGAAACAATTTTTGGGGATTTTTTAAACCATTAACGGTAATGGCGATATTTTCGATATTGTTACTCTTACAGCCTGATATGGGCACAGTAATCGTTCTTTTTACAACAACATTAGTGCTGCTCTTCCTTGCGGGCGCTAAAATTTGGCAATCATTGGCTATTATTAGCGTTGGTGCCATTACATTATCAATTTTGATTCTATTTTCTGATTATCGCAAAAAACGTATTTTGGCTTTTTTAGATCCATGGGGAGATCCAATGGGAAAAGGCTATCAATTAACACAATCGCAAATGGCCTTTGGTAACGGCGAACTATGGGGACAAGGCTTGGGTAATTCGATTCAAAAAATGTCTTATTTACCTGAAGCGCATGCTGATTTTATTATCGCTGTTATTGCTGAAGAACTCGGTTTTATCTTTATCACGTTGCTTATTGTACTTTATACTTTTATTGTACTGCGCGCGCTTAATATTGGCAAGAAAGCACTACTTGCTGAACAATTATTTGCTGGTTTTTTAGCTTATGCCATTGGTATTTGGCTCTTTTTACAAATTTTTATTAATATTGGCGCGGCAATCGGTCTACTACCAACAAAAGGGTTAACGCTACCCTTTATAAGTTATGGTGGTACCAGTTTGCTCGTGATGTCTACTGCTGTAATGTTACTGCTACGCATTGACTATGAAACAAAGCTGAAAATGATTCAAGCAGTTCAAAAAAAAGGATAATAGATAAAATATGGGCAAAAAAATTTTGATTATGGCAGGCGGCACGGGTGGTCATATTTATCCTGGCTTAGCTGTGGCGGCAGCGTTGCAAAAATTAGGCTGGGAAGTGCGTTGGCTTGGCACTGCAGATAAAATGGAAGCAACGCTGGTACCTAATGCTGGTATTGCAATTGACTATATTCCGATTACAGGGTTACGCAGTAAAGGGTGGCGTGCTTGGCTTGCCGCGCCTTATCGTATTATAAAAGCAATTTACGCTGCTAAAAAAGTAATTAATCACTATCAATTTGATGTAGTACTCGGCATGGGTGGATATGTAGCAGGTCCTGGAGGAATTGCTGCTTGGCTCTGTAGAATTCCGTTGGTTATCCATGAACAGAACGCGGTTGCTGGTTTAACAAACCGAGCATTGTCTTATTTTGCTACTACCATCTTGCAAGCTTTTCCAAACGCATTTAAACAGGCAGCTGTTGTTGGTAATCCAGTAAGAGAAATACTGATTAGGATGCCACCTCCTGCTCAACGTTATGCTACCCATGATGGTCCACTGCGCATTTTAGTGATGGGAGGCAGTCAAGGCGCTACTATTTTAAATATGGTGATACCGCAAGTGGCCGCACGATTGGACAAGCAGATTATGATTTGGCATCAAACAGGTAAGGCGGCATTTTCTAGCGTACAACAGCACTATCAACAAGCAAAAATAGATACTGAGACATACCATGTGACGCCATTTATTGGCGATATGGTTGCGGCTTATAACTGGGCAGATATTGCAATTTGCCGTGCTGGTGCCTTGACAGTGAGTGAATTGGCTGCGATTGGTTTACCCGCTATTTTGGTCCCATTTGAGCATCAAGATAAACAACAATACTTAAATGCACAATATTTGATTAATGTCGACGGTGCAAAAATGATTACACAAGCAACCTTTACGGTAGAGAGAGTGGTGACGGAGTTAAAACAATTATCCAGAACGAAATTATTACAAATGGCTGAAAATGCTCATCGCCTTGCAGCAAAGTATGCAACTAAACATATTGTTGCTGCTATCACCCAATTAACCGAAAAACAACCGGCAGCTTATTAAATATACACAAAAATATTTTAATTAAAATTAAGCTGCCACACTATAATCTGTATACAAAAATGTACTCAGTTTTAATCAAAAGACGCATATCTTCTGTAATATAGTTTATGGCAGAATAAAGCGATGCTTTTCCACTATTTAATTCATTTAATATTTAAAGCTATATTATACAAACAGAATTAAACTAATAAAAAACTCATATTAAGCAATATGTTAACTAAATACGACGCAAAAAAACAAAATTTACGGGTGCTACGAGAAATTATTCCGGAAATGCGCCATGTGCAACATATTCATTTTATTGGGATTGGTGGTGCAGGGATGTCTGGTATTGCTGAAATTCTATTTAATGAAGGGTATCAGGTTAGTGGTAGTGATGTCGCAAAAAGCGGCGTCACTACACGGCTAAGTCTCATGGGAATTCATATTACCCATAAACATAGTGCTAAAAACGTGCTGCACAAAGATGTGATTGTTGTCTCATCAGCTATCTCCTTAGATAATCCTGAAATTATTGCGGCTCAACAAGCGCGCATCCCAGTGATTCGCCGTGCAGAGATGTTGGCAGAATTAATGCGCTATCGACATGGAATTGCTATTGCCGGGACGCACGGAAAAACCACCACCACAGCAATGATTGCTAGCATTTTTGCCTTAGCAGACTTAGATCCAACCTTCGTAAATGGTGGCTTGATTAAATCAATGGGCACCCATGCGAAACTAGGATTAAGTCGCTATTTAATTGCCGAAGCGGATGAAAGCGATGCCTCTTTTTCTTATTTACAACCAATTATAGCTGTTGTTACCAATATTGAAGCTGATCATATGGAAACATATGCAGGTGATTTTTGCCAACTTGAGCGTGCATTTCTCAATTTTTTGCATAATTTGCCATTTTATGGAGAAGCTGTACTTTGTATTGATGATCCAGTCATTCGAAAACTGAGTGCTAATGTTAAACGACGTATTATTACGTATGGTTTTAGTGAAGATGCAGATATAAGAATTACGGCTTACCAACAAAAAGAGACAATTGGCCAATTTATCGTACACCGAAAGCAGCAAGCACCACTGGCAATTACACTCAATGCACCGGGACGCCATAATGCGCTTAATGCTGCTGCTGCTATTGCAGTTTCAAGCGAAGAGCGTGTTGCCGATAGGGTGATACAGCAAGCGCTAAAAGAATTTCAAGGCACAGGGCGCCGCTTTGAACATTTAGGCCAGTTTGAGTTACAGCCAATCAATGGAAAAGCAGGTGAGGTAATACTTATCGATGATTATGGTCATCACCCTACTGAAGTACGTGTTACAGTTGATTCTGCACGAATGAGTTGGCCTGGAAAACGTATTGTGATGATTTTCCAGCCACATCGCTATACCAGAACACGCGATCTTTATAGTAACTTTATTGAGGTCCTCAGCCGAGTCGATGTACTTCTATTACTTGATATCTACCCAGCAGGTGAATCCAGAATCCCTGGTATTTGTAGTGAGACAATGGTGCAGCAACTACAAAAGCGGCATGGATTATCTTGCCTCTGGATAAAAAATAGTGATGATCTGCCTCAATATTTATCCACCATCCTTATAGCAGACGATATTATATTGACACAAGGTGCAGGTAATATTGGTAAAATTGCGCAACACTTAGCTACTACACATTTGGGCTGCATAGCAACAAGCGCGCGAGAAGAAAATGAAGCAAAAAAGCATGTATAAAAAAATTGCAGTATTGATGGGCGGCGCGTCAGCAGAACGAGAAATCTCTTTACGTTCAGGTAATGCTGTCTTGGCAGGATTAAAGGCAGCAAACATTGAAGCTGTCGGAATTGATACACTCCACCAGTCAGTAATAGATTTAAAAGCACAAGGATTTACCCAAGCATTTGTCGCACTGCATGGCGTTGGCGGCGAAGATGGTACGATTCAAGCGATACTTGATTATATAGAACTGCCCTATACCGGTAGTGGGCCAAGTGCCTGTATGTTAGCAATGAATAAGTATCATACAAAATTAATCTGGCAAGATTCAAATATACCGACACCTGCTGGTCTATTACTGACGAAGCAGCAATGGAGTAAGCATCTTGTCTCCTTATCAGAAGATACTCCACCAACTCAGATTAAAAATTTACGTCTTCCTATTATTGTCAAACCAAATTGTGAAGGCTCAAGCATTGGCATTCATATGGTTAATCAATGGGAAAGACTGACTGCTGCATTAGAAGCAGCCTTTCACTATGATGATGCACTGTTAATAGAAGAGATGATAGTTGGTAGTGAGTACACTGTTGCTATCGTTGCAGACACAATATTACCAATCGTTAAAATCAAACCACATGATGCCGCTTTTTATGATTACCAAACAAAATATCACTCTGATAAAACGGAATATTTTTGCCCTTGCGGTTTAAGTACAGCAAAGGAGCAAGAAATTGCGACATTAGCCTTTGCAGCGTACAAACGTTTAGGATGTCGAGGCTGGGGTAGGGTCGATATTATTTGTGATAAGCATCATCAACCCTATCTGCTGGAAATAAACACTTCTCCTGGTATGACTGAAACTAGCTTAGTGCCTAAAGCAGCGCAACAATATGGATGGCGCTTTACTAAACTGTTGCAGAAAATATTAGATGCTACTATTTAATTATGTTCACCTACCGTAAGAATAATAGTAAAAAACCAAAACAGGAGAATTCTGCAAGCACTTTGCCAGCGAAGCGGCAACTTACTGGTAAAATAGTATTATCTACCATTGCCATGTTTTTATTGTTTGCTATTTATAAAAGTATGGCCTGGATTAATAGTAATCCTCATCTTGAATTATCAAAATTTATCCTAAATGGATCAATTACATTGACCGAAGAGGATGATATTGTACAAATTTTATCCGCTATTTCACCATTAGGACATTTCTTTTCAAAAAATATTGATACTATTCACCAACATATTAGCCAATTACAGTGGGTGAAAAAGGTAAGTGTTCGCAAAGAGTGGCCTAATTTGTTAAATATTTATTTAGTCGAATATCAACCTGCGGCCATTTGGAATAATATTTATTTTATTGATGATACTGGTCAACTATTTTCACCGCCACCCCGCTTAAAAGATAGCCTTACCCAGCTTAATTTAATTAAACTTTACTGCTCAGAAGGCAATGAGAAAAAAATGTTTGCCATATTCAAACAGTTACATGAAGTTTTGCAAAAAACAGCGTTGAAAATTGTCTCTGCCACGATGAATGATCGTCACGCATGGATGATAACCTTAGAAAACGGTACCTTGCTCAAATTGGGACGTAAAGAATTATTGCCTCGATTAAAAAATTTTGCGGCGCTTTATCCTGTTTTAATAAAAAAAGAGACTTGTTTCGATTTTATCGATTTACGATATGAAAATGGAGCAGCGATAAGCTGTGATCAATCAAAAAATGGAAAAAAACAGAATAATAGATGAGGTATTGAAAAAAACGAATCTTTTTCAACATCCTACATCTCATATTTTTCATAATTCGTACATAATAAAGTAAAAATAACAGGCAAAAAAAATGGTTAAAGCGCCCGATAAAAAACTGCTAGTAGGCCTTGAAATTGGCACAACTAAAATTTCCGTCATCATTGGTGAAATTTTACCTGATGAGACTATTTGCGTAATTGGAATCGGATCTTCTATTTCGCGTGGTGTTGATAAAGGCGGTGTAAATGATTTGAAATCAGTGACCGCCTGTGTTCAGGAGTCCATCACGGAGGCAGAATCAATGGCAAATTGTCAAATTTCATCTGTCTATCTTGCACTATCGGGAAAGCATATCAATTGTCAAAATGAGATCGGCATGCTACCTATTGCAGAAAAAGAGGTGACTGTCGAAGATGTCGAAAATGCAATACATATTGCGCGTTCGGTACGTGTTCGTGATGAGCACCGTATTTTACATGTTATTCCGCAAGAGTATGCGATTGATTACCAGGAAGGGATTATTAATCCGATTGGTCTCTCTGGTATGCGAATGGAGGCCAAGGTACACTTAATTACTTGTCACAATGACATGGCAAAAAATATCGTAAAAGCAGTCGAGCAGTGCGGACTAAAAGTGAATGAATTAATTTTTTCTGGGCTAGCATCAAGCTATGCCGTATTAACTGAAGATGAAAAAGCGCTCGGTGTTTGTACAATTGATATTGGTGGCGGCACTATGGATATCACTGTTTATACTGGTGGTGCCCTGCGTTATAGCAAAGTGATCCCTTATGCTGGAAATGTGGTCACTAATGATATTGCTTACGCCTTTGGTACGCCGCAAAAAGAGGCTGAAAAAATAAAAATTAATTCAGGTTGTACTTTAATGCAAATGGTAAGGCAAGATGAAATCATCGAGGTGCCCAGCGTTGGAGGACGCCCATCTCGTATATTACATAAGCAAAAACTTGCAGAAGTAATTGAACCTCGCTATCGTGAGCTCCTCACTTTAGCGCATGAAGAAATTTTACAAATTCAAACTTATCTACGTCAGCAAGGCATAAAACACCACCTCGCGGCAGGGATTGTTTTAACAGGCGGTGCCGCCAAAATAGACTATCTGACTGAATGTGCAGAAAAAATATTTAATACTCAAGTCAGAATAGGTTATCCTTTGAACATACAAGGATTGGCAGAAGATGCTGTTGATCCTGCTTACTCGACTTCAGTAGGTTTGCTTTGTTATGGCAAAACAGCACACTTTCATCAAGGCATAGGGCTAAAAAAAGCATCAATTATTAAACACTACTTTAACCGCTTTCGCTTTTGGCTAAAAGCAGAATTTTAAGCATTATAAATAAAAAAATTTCATTTATTCTTCGCTATAGCAATCAAGCGCAATGGAGACAAATAGATGTTTGAACCAATGGAGTTAACCAATGAAGCAGTCATCAAAGTAATCGGTGTCGGTGGCGGCGGCGGTAATGCTGTTGAGCACATGGTACGAGAACATATTGAGGGGGTAGAATTCTACGCTGTCAATACAGACGCACAAGCGTTACGTAAAACTGAAGTGAGCCAAACCATTCAAATTGGTAATAATATCACTAAGGGGCTTGGTGCTGGTGCAAATCCTGAAATTGGACGCAACTCTGCAGAAGAGGATCGTGATGCATTACGCGCCGCTTTAGAGGGTGCGGATATGATATTCATTGCAGCCGGCATGGGTGGCGGTACAGGTACTGGCGCTGCCCCAGTTGTGGCAGAAGTAGCAAAAGAGTTAGGCATTTTAACCGTTGCAGTCGTGACCAAGCCCTTTAATTTTGAAGGCAAAAAACGTATGGCATTTGCTGAACAAGGTATTTCTGAACTCTCTAAACATGTAGATTCTTTAATTACTATTCCAAATGATAAATTATTAAAAGTCCTTGGGCGCGGTATCTCACTACTTGACGCTTTTAGTGCTGCTAATGATGTGCTTAAAGGTGCAGTACAAGGAATTGCCGAACTCATCACCCGACCTGGCTTGATGAATGTTGATTTTGCAGATGTTAGAACGGTAATGTCTGAAATGGGGCATGCAATGATGGGTACCGGTATTGCATCAGGAGAAGATCGTGCAGAAGTCTCTGCTGAAATGGCAATTTCAAGCCCGCTATTAGAAGATATTGAACTTGCTGGAGCACGTGGCGTATTAGTTAATATTACGGCTGGTTGTGATTTACGATTAGATGAATTTGAAACAGTAGGTAATACCATTCGTGCTTTTTCATCAGATAATGCAACCGTTGTTATTGGTACAGCGCTTGATCCTAGCATGAGCAATGAGCTACGTGTGACAGTCGTTGCTACGGGTATTGGTATGAAGCAAAATGAACTAAGTAGTAATATTAGTATCCAGAATCATCATACAAAAGTGCATACACGCCCTGAACACACTATATTGTCACAGGAAGTAAAAACTGCAGCAAAAGTATTAAATGATGTAAAAAAAGAGGAACAAACAGAACTCGATTATTTAGATATTCCGACTTTTTTACGTAAACAACAGCTAGACAATGATTAGAGCTGAGACTTGTTAAAAAAAGATCTTTCTATCAAGAATTAGAGAGCATTAATCCGCCCCTCAATTAAACCTGCAAGGTTCTCTAAATGGTGCACTATCTTGCCGGTAGCATGATAGTGCGCTGCCATTTTTTGCAATGATAATACCGTATTTTGACTCAATTTGACGGCATTATTTGTAGGTGCTGATTTTATTTCTCTCTTACTCCTCACCCGATGATCCGAACAAGTATGCTGGTGTAAATGCGGCATTACTTTCATTTGAATCGTTATCAACTCAGCAAATAGCTCTGTGCGAAAGAAATGCATTAGCCGACCTTGTTGGCATCCTAAAAGCATTTTAACATTAGCACTATCAACAGCAATCACTAAAATATTTTGCCGATAGTGTACAATTTCACAACGTGGCTGAAGATATGAGGGTAAATAAAGCGTCAATAGACGGTTTGCTTTTAGTAATAATGAGAAGTGTTGATATAAATGTATCAATGTATTCTCTTTATCACGCTCTTTTTGCAAACCACTTAAAATATCTTTGAAGTAAGACAATGAATTAACCTATACTGGAATAATGATATTAAGGATAAGAAAATAATGAAAAAAAACTTCTATCATAAGCATATAAGAGATTTGTTTTTCATAACAGACATAAGATGCTACGATAATTAGATTAGCCTAAAATTGAGGATTTATTTATTTTTTATGAAAAAAATAAAAGAGGAAATAAATCCTCTTTTATTTTTATTTTACAAAAAAATAGTAAATTAGCAAAAAACTAAACTATTTTTTGTACTTAGGAACTTTTATTACTGCTGGAATAGCACTCACTTTTTGATCTAAATTTTTTACTTCGCTATCTAAGTTATTCACTTGATTGTTAATTTGATTAACATCACTCTCTACACGAGAAATTTGTGATTTTATCTGCTCAAGTTCTGACAACACATTTGCTTTCTCAACATCAACTACTTTTTTATTTGAACAACCTGAAACAGAGAACATTAAAGTTGCAAGCACCGCTGTGGTTAAAAATTTATTCATTATTTTTATCTCCTGTTTTGTTAAATTGAAACGGTATAACTGATAAGTATGACAAAATCTCTTCTCAAAGGACACTGTTTTATTCTAATGCAAATCTTAATGATAAAAAATAAGATTTTCCAAAAAAAGCACATTATTAATAAATTAAATATTTGAATATATGAAAAATTAATTTAATTATTAAAAATAATAAAATGTTATTATTAGTAAAATGGCACGAATATCATACTACTTTTAATCCAAAATATGAACAGAGACCATATTTGTTGTACCTCTCTCTACTAAAGCACCTCGTACCATTACAACACACTCTCCTGCTTTCGCCATATTACAAGCTAAAGCCTCTCGCTTACCAATATGGTAAAAATCATCTGTTGAATCAATATTTTGTACTTTGGCAAAAATACCGCGATGTAATGCTAATTGACGTACGGTTTTTTCATCACTAGTCAGTGCAAGAATATTTGCTGTCGGACAATATTTACGAATATATTTCGCTGAATCTCCTTCACGCGTTGCAACCACGATTAAAGAAACACCTAATTTTTCAGCTGCTTCTACTGCTTCTCGACAAATCACTTCTGTAATACGTGTCTTATTCTCCTCTTCCGTGTAATGAGCAGAACTAATTGGATGTGTAGACTCATTTAAAGGATAGCGCATTGTGCTGCTATTTTCCTGCGAACAACGTCCCCAAACCATCGCAAAACGATTTTTTGCAACTTCTCTCTCTGCGCGTTGACAAATCGTTGCCATAATTGAGACTGTTTCAACGGGATAACGTCCATTTGCAGTCTCACCAGACAACATCACCGAATCTGAGCCATCTAAAATTGCATTAGCGACATCACCTGCTTCAGCACGAGTCGGTCGAGGATTATTTATCATAGAGTCAAGCATTTGAGTAGCTGTAATCACTAATTTACATGCCGCATTGCATTTTTTTATGATATGTTTTTGAACAAAAATAACCTCTTCAACCGGAATTTCTACCCCTAAATCACCACGCGCAATCATAATACCATCAGAAGCCGCTAAAATTTCATCGAAATTATCAACACCCTCTTTATTTTCAATTTTAGAAATGATTTTTATCTCTTTACCACCATGTGCATTAAGATGCTTACGAATCTCTTCAACATGAGCGGCACTTCTGATAAAAGAAGCTGCGACAAAATCAACTTTCTGTTCACAGCCAAAAATTAAATCTCTACGATCTTTTTCTGACAGAGGGGGTAAGTTGACGGATACGCCAGGTAAATTAACCCCTTTATTTTGACCCAATATGCCCGCATTTTCAACACGACAAACCACCACAGCATTATTTTCAATAGCAACAACACGCATAGCAATTAAGCCATCATCAACCAATACACTATCACCGACTTTTAAGTCTTGAGCAAAATTTTTATAAGTGACCGCGACTTGATTTTCATCTCCTTCAATGTTGTCATCAGTATGAAAGCGAAAAGTTTGTCCCACTTTGAGATTGACGCGCTTATCTTTTAATGTTTTAGTGCGAATTTCAGGTCCTTTCGTATCAAGAATAATTGCACCATTTTTTTTCACACCAGCAAGCTGTAAATTTTCAAGCACTTGACGGAAGTTTTTAATCCGGGCCCCATGCTCCACTTCATTGCCATGCGAAAAATTAAGACGCATAACATCCATACCTGCAAGTAATAATTGTTCTAATATTTGTAATGATTCAGATTGGGGGCCGATGGTACAAACAATTTTTGTTTTCTTCATAGAGGAATCTTTCTACATTACTGTTAGTAATAAAGATAACAGATTGGTTCAAATAATCGATAAAATCAACGGTGATACTGAAAAACATGCTGCATAATAATATTTTTATCATGCACTATCTATCATACGTCAAATCCTGGCATCTTTGGAAGCAGACAATAAGGCTTATTATAGTAAAATAGATACCAATAAAATACTAATGCCTTCCATAATTGTATAATAAAAAAATTGATATAAGATCAATCTACTATATTAAAATATTTTTTTTGGGATTGTAAAAAACGGTTTACTGTTTCCACTATTACTTGCGTTTGTCCATCAATTTCAATATTAACACGTGCCCCAATCGGCTTGCTCGCTAAAGTAGTACGCGATAGCGTTTCAGGAATAAGCTGAACACTAAACTGATAATCACTCACTTTCACAACCGAAAGACTAATACCATCCAGCGCTACATATCCCTTATTAAAAACAAAAGGAGCCAGCTGAGTTGGCAGCGAAAAGTGGTAAGCAATACTATTTTCTATATGAGTTTTATCAATAATTTCAACAGTATCAATAATATGGCCAGATAATAAATGACCACCAATCTCATCCCCTATTTTTAGTGATCTTTCTAAATTAACTTCATCACCCTCTTTCAACTCCCCCAAGTTAGTAACACGCAATGTTTCTGCGATTAAATCAAAACTTACATTACGTTTATCAATAGAAGTTACTGTTAAACAACAGCCATTATGCGCAACTGAGCTACCAGGAATTAAACCGGCAATTGAGACTTCATATGGTATAAAGAGGGTATGTGTCTGAAAATTATTTTTTTTTACAATTTTAACAACAGATGCAATACCTTGAACAATGCCACTAAACATAGTTTGCCTTTATGGTTCCCATGTATTTTTTATAAAAATTGGATTAACACAATTATGTAGTTTTTTTATTATTTTTACAAAAACACAAATATAATATTAAAAAAAATATATTTTATTTTTATTTTAAAAAATATTATCGTGGTCTATCTTTTTTTCTCAGTATAATATGAAGTAATTTTTTTTTAAAAAAATAATACTTTTTAATATAAAAGGTGTGAAATTTATGTATACAGCATAATTTTTTTATATTTTGACATCAATATTATTTAATTTTGCTTTTATTTTACTTTTTGCTGAATAGTAATTATAAATTTTACAATTAATTTAATATTGTTTATTAGTAGCAAAGCATATTATCATTTTCCCGATATTGCATATAAAACGCTTTTAATCTTTTTAAATCAAACTTAATTTCCTACTTTAGAGATTGATTCATATTTAAAGTGCATCATTCATGATAATTTGAAATAGCGAAAATCTTCAATATATTTTAGGGTAAAAACAAGCATCTGATAGATGGAAATAGTAATTAATAAAATAAAAATAATGAATAATCAACAATAATAACTACCCCTTGATCTAAGTTTTAGGCCTATTGAATGAGCAATGTATGAGAAAAAAGGCAACAATCTATTTTAATGAACTCAAACAATTAATTCCCTTAGCTGTACCAGTTATCATATCCAATGTAATGCAAACAGTGGTAGCAACAACCGATATTATAATGTCAGGAAAAATTAGTCCAACTGATACCGCTGCAGTGGCTGCCGGTGCAGCGCTGTTACTGCCATTGATAATGCTTGGCTGTGGCATACTAGCAATGCTTGTACCTATTATTTCTCATATTAATGGGGCAAAAAAATATCATTTGGTAGGCAAAGAAGTGAGCCAAGTCGCCTGGCTGGCGCTATTATTCTCTTTAATGATGATGATTGTTATCTCTTTTAGTAAACCTATGTTTGATTACTTCAATCCAGATCCGATGTTAAGCCAAAAAGCATTTGGTTATGTGCAAGCAATTATGTGGGGTATGCCAGCACTATTTTTATTTCAAGTTATGCGTTATTTATGTGAAGGGTTTTCTAAAACATTACCAGGCATGGTTTTCTCCTTTATCGGTCTTCTACTCAATATTCCGCTTAATTATATCTTTATTTATGGAAAATGGGGCATGCCTCAGCTCGGTGGTATCGGGTGTGGCGTCGGCAGCGCAATCACTTATTGGATTATGGCGTTATCGATCTCTTTTTATGTCAAAAAAAAAATATGGTCGCCCAATTTTTATGATGGCTCAAGCTTAAAACCACAGTGGCATGCGCTTAAGCGTTTGATTAAACTTGGTGCCCCTTCCGGTTCAGCGCTCTTTTTTGAAGCTTCTCTATTTGCTGGTGTGGCATTATTATTGGGACGTTTAGGATCAATTGCTGTCGCTTCACATAGTGCAGCGCTTAATTTCAGTTCAACGATGTTTGTTATTCCAGTTGGCATAAGTATTGCTGTGAATATCCGAGTTGGGTATCATCTTGGAAGAGAATCCGTTGCTGCTGCAAAATTAACTACCTATGCTAGTTTGCTCTTTGGTATGTTCTTGTCAATTTGCACCGCTACTTTTACTATCTTTTTTCGTGATTTTATTGCCACCTTTTACAATAAAGATCCTGTGGTTGTCATCTTGATTGCACAACTTATGCTATTTTCAGCAATTTTCCAAATATTTGATGGTATTCAAGCTATCAGTGCTGGCGTGTTACGTGGCTATAAAAATACGCGTCCAATCTTTTTTATCACACTATTCTCTTATTGGATAATCGGATTACCACTTGGTTATTTATTGGCATTAACAGATTATGTCATCCCTCCTTTAGGCCCTGTTGGTTTCTGGATAGGTTTTGTCGTCGCGCTGGTCATTGCAGCTACGCTCTTCTTATGGCGCATTTATCGCCTTCACCAGCAAGATGAAGAGACTATTTTACATTTAAGTAATCAATAATAATTACTGTTCCATTGAGTGATTTGTGAATATGCTGATTGCAAAAAGGATCTTTATTTAGGTAAAATTTGATCGCTATTCGCAGTTTAATGGCGTCTGCTCTAATCAGCTGGAAAACGCTGCGAAAAAAATTGATTATACCAACTAATATAGACGTTAATCTCAGGTATCTTCATGGCTTCTACTATGAAGATACTTTACACAAAAAAGCGTTATATTTCTCATAAATAAGCAATAATTAATAAATACCAATAATTTATAATCGCACCCTAGACCGGGGTTTTAAGTATATTCGATGAGTAAAAGCTATGAGAAAAAAGGCAACAATTTATTTTAATGAGATTAAACAATTAATTCCCTTAGCCGTACCAGTGATTATCTCCAATATATTGCAAACGTTAGTGGCAACAACTGATATTATTATGTCAGGGAAAATCAGTCCAACTGACACCGCCGCAGTCGCTGCAGGTGCAGCGCTGCTATTGCCATTGATGATGCTTGGTATTGGGATACTGGCAATGCTCGTACCTATTATTTCTCATATTGATGGAGCAAGAAAATATCATTTGGTAGGCAAAGAAGTGAGCCAAGTTGCCTGGCTGGCGCTATTATTCTCTTTAATGATGATGTTGGTTATCTATTTTAGTAAACCTATGCTTGATTACTTCAATCCAGATCCCATGCTAAGCAAAAAAGCATTTGGTTTTTTGCAAGCAATGATGTGGGGTATGCCTGCACTATTTTTATTTCAAGTCATGCGTAATTTATGCGAAGGGTTTTCTAAAACGTTACCAGGCATGGTTTTCTCTTTTATCGGTATTTTACTCAATATTCCACTTAACTATATCTTTATTTATGGCAAATTGGGCATGCCCCAGCTTGGCGGTGTTGGTTGTGGTGTAGGTAGCACGATTACTTATTGGATTATGGCATTATTGATGTACTTTTATATAAAAAGAAAAATATGGTCGCCCAATTTTTATGATGGTTCACCATTAAAACCACAGTGGCATGCGCTTAAACGGTTTATAAAGCTTGGCATTCCTTCTGGCTCAGCCCTCTTTTTTGAATGTTCTCTATTTGCTAGTGTAGCATTATTACTGGGGCGTTTAGGAGCAGTTGTAGTCGCTTCACACAGTGCAGCACTTAATTTTAGTACAATGATGTTTGTCATTCCAATTGGCATTAGTATTGCTGTAAATATTCGGGTTGGATATCATTTAGGGGGGGAATCAGTCGCTGCAGCAAAATTAACTACTTATGCTAGCTTGCTATTTGGTGTTTTCTTGTCAATCTGTACCGCCACTTTTACTATTTTTTTTCGTGACTTGATTGCCGCTTTTTACAATAAAGATCCTGTGGTGTTTATCTTAATTTCACAGCTCATGCTATTTTCAGCAATTTTCCAAATATTTGATAGCATTCAAGCCATTAGTGCTGGCGTGCTACGTGGTTATAAAAATACGCGCCCAATCTTTTTTATCACACTATTCTCTTATTGGGTAGTCGGATTACCGCTTGGTTATTTACTGGCATTAACCAATTATGTGCTCCCACAATTGGGTCCTGTCGGTTTCTGGGTCGGTTTTGTAGTCGCACTGGTAATTTCAGCAACGCTATTTCTATGGCGCATTTATCATCTTCACCAGCAAGATGAAGAGACTATTTTACATTTAAGCAATCAATAATAATGAATTTTTTACTAGACTATTTATGAAGATGCTGATTGCAATCGGATTAATTTAGGCAATATTTTCAATATTACCCGCATATTCAATCGCACCTACTTTAATTAACACAATATGATCCGCTAAAGCACGGGCATCACTTAAAGTATGCGTTACCATCACCAGTGTGAATTGATATTTCTCCCATGCCTGCTGTATCAATTGATACATTTGATAGCGCAGGTTATCATCCAAACCGATAAAAGGCTCATCTAATAATAAAATAGGTTGATTACGTAATAAGCAGCGCGCTAATGCCACGCGTTGTTGCTGTCCACCTGATAATGCTTCTGGCAAAAAATTTACATAATCAGCGAGTCCAATAGTAGAAATAATAGCGAATAATTCCTGCTGTTGTGTGGCGCTCAATTTCAAACCAGGATGCAGGCCTAAAGCAATATTTTGTGCAACTGTTAAATGAGTAAATAAATTATGCGTTTGAAAAAGTATTGAAACGGGGCGTTTTGATGGAATAAGCGTACTCATTGGTTGCTGTTGTAAATATATTTGACCTGTTTGGGGCAGTAAAAAACCAGCAATTAAGTTTAATAGACTACTTTTTCCTGCACCACTGGGACCTAAAATAGCGACTTTCTGACCAGCTAAAAAATGAAAGTTAAATTGTAATTTCAACTTTTCATAATCATAACCAACATTTTTAAATTTTATCATTGTTTATCCGTTGTTGCCCAAATTGCGTTATCACTAAACAGAATAACGAAATAAGAAGCAAGAGAGCAGCAGTGACTTCTGCCTCTTTATGATAATAGGCACTCAACTGTTGATATAAAAAATAGGGCAGCGTGATTATTTGATAACCACCTAATAGTGCTGTTGCACCCAAGTCACCTAAAGAGAGTAGGCAAGCCCAAGCAAACGCATTAATTAAAACAGGTCTCAACCCTTTGACGTCAATCCAATACAATCGATGCCAACCAGTAATGTTCAATGATAAACAGAGGCGATGATAACGAACAGCACTATCATGCATCGGTTTTGCGAGTAAGTTAAGCATATAGGGCAGAACTAATAATGCGTTAGCAAGCATGATGAGTAAAAAAGTATATACAACGGAGGTTAAAAAATTTTGATATAATAGGAATAAGCCCGTAGCAATAACAATGCTAGGTATTGCAAAAAGTACCATTCCACTAGCTTCTATCCATTGTGCCCAATGATTCTGCTGCTGCAACCGCAGTGCGCGACTACTCCATAATAATGAAATAGCCATTATAATAGCGACTAAACCGGAGCATAATGCTAAAGCAAATGAAGTATAAGTCGCTTGCCATAATGCGCTTTGTTGTAATGAAAATAGTAGTGTTTCACTTATCAAAGCATTGATAATAATAGCAACGAGTGGAAGCAATAGTAGTGCTGCAAATAGCAATAGTAATAGGCTATCAAATAACAATGTTAGTCGACTTGTCTCAATACAATAAGTCTGTTGTTGTTGTGGCATACTGACAGGCGTGATTTGTTGAAAACGATGATTTAGCCATACAAAAAGGATGCAGCAGAATAGTTTAATGCAGGTTAAATATGCTACATATGGAAAATTGTAATCATACAATAATGCTTGATAAATCAATATATCGAGCGTTGTTGTTTTCGGCCCACCTCCCAACAATAGAATAATTGTGAAACTAGAAAAGCAGAGCATAAAAATGAGCGTGCTAATACCGCGTATAATAGGTAATAAGTAGGGTAGCTCAATGAGGCGAAACCAATCCCAATCACGCATACCGAGCTGTGATGCAAGTTGACGCTCTTTATTTGGTAAATGGCTGAGGGCTTGGAGGAGCAAGTAGGTTGTTAAAGGCAGATTAAAAAAGAGATGAGCAAATAGAATACCGGTTAAACCATATAGTGAAAATGTATAATTAATGTTAAAGAGATCCAAACAGTGAGCAAGCCAACCCGTATGGCCCAAAATAGTTAATAATCCAATCACCACAAGTAACCCAGGTAGCATAATGCAAGCTGTACTGGCGCGGAGTAATAACGTACGTCCCCAAAACTGACGTCGATAAAATGCACGTGCAATGAAAATAGCAGGCAATAAAGAGAGTAGCGTTGAGAGTAGCGATTGAAGCAGGGTAAATTGCAATGCTTGCCAAATTTGGTAACGATTCTGCCACACTTCAAGCCATGGTGAAGCGGTTGTTTGGTGCATAATTATCGCGCAGCAGATAGCGATGGCAATAGAAAATAGTAGTATTGCCATGAGCATACCAGGCAGCAGTGTAAAGAAATTTTTCTTCATGGGCTATTACTAGTTACTACTGCTTGCCACTTTTTTAACCATTGATGACGATTAGCACTAACGCTTTCTGCATCAAAAAAAAGTATTTTTTGCGGCGTCCATAACAGTTGAAAAGCTGGCGGTAATTCGATGTTATTGATGACCGGATAGAGCCAATTTTCACTCGCAACCGCTTTTTGGAATGAATCTGTGAGTACAAATTCAATAAATTGTGCCGCTAATTGTGGTTGACGACTGCTTTTAATTTTTCCTACCGCTTCTACGTAAAAATAGTGGCCCTCTGAAAAATGGGCAGCAGCATACTCACTACTTGCATCTTTTGTTAATTCAAAAGCAGGTGAAGTACTAAAACTTAATACCATATCGCCTTCACCGCGTAAAAATAAGTGATAACCTTCACTCCAACTTTTTGTCACTATGCCTCTTTTTATTGCCAATTTTCGCCAAGCTGCATCAGTTTGCTCACCAAAAACTCTCTTCATCCACAATAAAAAACTAAAACCTAATGCGCTAAATCTTGGATCAGGATAGATAATGGTTAATTGTTGATTCTCTATTAAGGCACTAAAATCCTCAGGCGGTTTTGGTAAACGTTTTTTATTATAAATAAATGAGAGATAGCCATAGTTGTAGGGCAGAAAATAGCGATTACTCCATGCTACAGGCAGGGATAATCGGCTGCGATCGATATTCAGCGGCATAAACAGATCTGTTTTTACTGCTGAAGATAACAGGGTTGCATCCAATCCTAAAACAACATCTGCTTTTGTCTGCGGCCCCTCTAGTTTTAATCGATTAAGTAATGCGATACCACTCGGCAATACAAGCCAATTTAGCGTACAGTTGCACTGCTGCTCAAATACTTTTTTTATTTTTCTGCCGGGCCCAAAACTGCCAGCAAAAGCAGCATAAGTATAAACAGTTAATACTGGTTTGGCTTGTAAAGCAGGTGAAATAACACTACTTATTGCACTAAAGCTTAAGAGCATAATGTACAAAAAACGCGCAATAATAGGTAAGCGTTTGCGTAAACTGAGAAGGAGTAATCGACGAAAAAAGAGAAAAAATCCCGCTCCTATTTGCATAATCATTGTAAACCACATAAAAATAGAAAATTGAGCAACCGTTAATACGCTAATTTTTATTTCATTAAAATTCATTTAATCTTTTGTAACCAATTTAATAAACAAATATAATAGAAAGGTTTTGCCTCGTATATTTTTTTTAAAGAAACCTATTTTTTTGTATACGATATTTAAAACAGGATGCTTAATTTTATTATTATAAAGGATTCTATAATGGAACAACAGCGTATGAAAATTGTTGAAGTATGTCATCCACTTGTTAAACATAAAATTGCACTAATGCGTGAGCAGAGTATTAGCACTAAAGATTTTCGTCAATTAGCCAAGGAGATTGGTTGTTTATTAACCTATGAAGCAACAGCTGATCTAGGGATGGAAACAACAATGATTACTGGTTGGCAAGGAGAGCCTATCGAAATAAGCCAAATAAAAGGGAAAAAAATTGCAGTGGTGCCTATTTTACGCGCCGGTTTAGGGATGATGGATGGAGTTTTACAAAATATTCCTAATGCACGAATTAATGTGGTTGGTATGTATCGTGATGAAACAACATTTCAACCAGTATGCTATTTTCAAAAACTGGTCTCTGATATCGCTGATCGCACTTCCCTCATTGTTGATCCCATGCTGGCGACAGGTGGATCGATGATAGCAACAATTCATTTATTAAAAGCATCTGGATGTCACCATTTTAAAGTGCTAGTTTTAGTGGCAGCACCAGAAGGCATTGCGGCATTAGAAAAAGCACATCCAGAGGTTGAACTATACACCGCTGCAATTGATGAACGCTTGAATGAACAAAATTATATCATCCCTGGATTAGGCGATGCAGGCGATAAATTATTTGGCACCAAGTAATATATAAAACTATAATGATAATTATTAGCTAATAGGGGCCGTTCTGAATATACCAGCGCAACTTTCTCTTCCCTTTACTTTTCCGGATAATGAAACTTTTGAAAATTTTTATCCAGGAGAAAATGGCGCCCTGTTAGCTGAATTGCTTGCTGCTTTAACCAGTACAAGCAGCACTTATTTTTATCTCTGGTCCAAAATAGGGGGTGGGCGGACGCATTTATTGTATGCTGCTTGCACCTATTTATCGCAACAAGGAAAAGCCGTCACTTTTGTCCCATTAGATAAATATTCACTTTTTTCGCCTGAGCTATTAGATGGTATGGAGAAACTATCGCTGATATGTATCGATAACATTGAAAACATTTGTCAAAATAGCAGTTGGGAGATGGCAATTTTTAATTTATACAATCGCATACAAGAAACCAATTGCGCACATCTACTGATTACTGCAGATAGACCACCACGACAACTCTCATTAACCTTACCTGATCTAACTTCTCGTTTAAGCGGGGGGAAAATTTACAAAATTCATGCACTCTCTTCTGATGAGGAAAAATTACATGCATTACAACTACGATCACATTTGCGTGGCTTTGATTTATCTGATGAAGTGGGGCGTTTTATGCTATCTCGGCTGGGGCGGGAAATGTCTACTTTAGCAAAAGTCTTGAATAAGCTAGATCAAGCCTCTTTTACTGCACAACGAAAAATTACCATTCCTTTTGTAAAGCATATTTTAAATCTATAAGTGACAAAACCTTTATTTTTATATTATATAATATACTTAGCGATTTTTATTTATTTCCATGTATAATTATTTTTTATATTTTTGAATTCCTAAATAATTTTTTTTGTTGACTAATAAATAAATGTACCAATAAATATAGTAATTTTGTATTATTTTAAAAAAATAATTCTCTCTTACCATCATATTCAAAACAATAGGTTGTTATTAAACCTTATTTTATTTTTGACATAGAAGCTAAAATTGCATCTATTTTACATACTTATAATGAGTAGAATAATTTAAAGCAAAAAAAAGCATGTAAACTATTTATTTATGCAGTAAGTAAATATTATCAAGATAGACTAAAGATAATTTCTTATTTTATCTATATTTTATTAAAAACATATAAAAAATAAAATTTAGAAATTTATAAAACTTTTTGGTTATCATAAATAATTTATTGGTAAACTAAAAACTTGTTTGCTTGCACATTACTACTATTATTGTTTACAAAAAAATGGTGGTGTATTTTTTGCATAATACATGGAGTAACAGTGGTGCTTTTAATAATAGCAATTAAGCTCAAACCGTTTTCTGCTTGACAAAATGTCGTTAACGGCATATTTTTTAATAAAAGTTGTTGTAGTTGTTGCTGATACTCACTCTGATAACCAACCTGTGATCCTACCAATGCAATCAGAGCATATCCTGTGTCAATATTCATAACATACTTATCATTCAAACGTTTTAATAAAGCTTGTGCTTCTTTTATAAAGCTATCGATATAATAGAGTTGTACTGATTGAGTCCTACTCTCTATATTAAAGGCTAATGGCAACGCATCATAGTTGCGCAATGTTTGATAGCAACTTTGCCATGCCTCACTATCACAGCACAATCTAATCATTGTTATATCATCATGACTAGTTAGCAATTTAACCGCTGCAATATCATCCGTATCATTGGATGAAACAATTCGGGTTGTCATGCCGTCTGGCAAATAGCTGGATCGTAAATGTAAATGAATTCCATGCTGAATAATAGGTTGCAAGGTACGTGAATGAAGCAATGGAATTGATAAACGCGCTAATTCACTTGCCTCTGCAAGCGAAAGCTTTGGTAATAGTTTTGCATCAGGCACAAATTTGGGATCAGCACTGTAAACACCAGCAACATCACTCCAGAGTGTGACTTGGCTAGCATCACTCAATGCCGCAATTTGTGTTGCTGAGTAATCACTTCCATTGCGACCAAGTAGTATGCTTTTTTTTTGCTGACAAGCAGCAATAAATCCAGTGATCACTAAATGCTGATTACTATATTTTTGTAGCAGAGGTAACAACCTTTTTTTTGAGGTATTACTATCAATAACAGGCAAAGTGCCACCCGTTTTAACAACTAAAAATCTTCGCGCATCAATATATTGAGCAGGACGACCATACTCTCTTAATACAGCAGAGAGTAAACGCGCTGACCATACTTCACCATACGCCGCTATTTCAGCCTGCTCTGCTTCAGTTAGTAGGTTAATACTTTGTAATAAAATAGTAATTCGCTCAACATCAGCCATTAACGCAGCCACTAAAATTTTAGCTTCTGCTGTTAAGATTAATTTATTTATCAGTGAGCACTGAAAATTAAGCAAATTACCCTTGATTTTTTCACTAATGCAATCTTTATTGCTAGTAATAGCGCTCCATTGAATCAGCTTATTAGTCGTTTTTCCTGCGGCAGAAACAATAATAATATCAAATGGCTGACAATAATTCGTAATAATCGCTGCTACGCGTTTGTAACAGGACGCATCTGCTAAACTACTGCCACCAAATTTATGTACATGACATCGATTAGTTGATTTTTTTAAACAGCCATTTCTTAGTTCACTCATAACTCATTAAACACTGCTACTATTTTATTAAGCCTATTATCGTTACTATTCATTATTGCTGTATCCTTGATATGAGGCTATTTGAATTCTATTTTTATTATAATAAGTTAAAAATATCATATATTTTTGCTTAATAGTATGCCATTTATTTTTCAATAAAAAAGCTTAATAAGCTTTTATTGTAAATGATTAAAAAAGCTATTTTATATATTTCTAACCTAAATATAATAGATGAAGATAAATAAAAATATTTTAATTAACTTAAGTTGCTTAATTAAAAATTAGAGGATTTAGATTATTTAATATTTAAGCGACTAAAATCGATTTAAATGAAATTAAAATAGAGGCAAAAAATCATGTAAACTAATCTTAATAAAAAAATGATAAAAAAAACAGCGAAAAATAGAAATTAAACGCTGTTTTATGATACTGATAATATATTTATTTTTGAAAAATAATAAAAAAATAGTATTTTATTAAAACTGCTCTTTTTTTTGTTCTATTTGTTCTTCGTTGTTTTGCATTGAGGGAAAGAGACACACTTGCGATCCATCTTCAATTGTATGCCACTGACATTCGCTATATTCTGTTTCATCCATTGCCGCATTAACATTAATGTTGACACCTAAAAATAATAATATTAAAAACAAGCAATCAATAAATTTACGCAACATAATTTGTCCTATTTGACTTTTTTAAATAGTGTTACTCTAGCTGTTTATTAATTTTGGTCTCTTTTGATACTGCTACGCTGATTCTATCAATTTTTTTTATTATCTATAAAAGGCTGGCATATAGCAAAACCATTGTCTTGTATTAGCCAATTACAGCTAACATCTACATCACCTTGATTAGAAATAATATCATTCTCTGCAAAGGTAGTAGCTAATGGCACGAAAAGAAGTAAGGAAAAAAGAGTATATGCACCTATTTTAGTAAACATAGCCATCTCCTCATTATTAATGTATATAACTTTATTATAGTTAATTATTTATTAATGAACAAACTGTATGCAATAAAAAAATTGAGGATGGTAAAAAATTTGTTTTAGTTATGCGTTTAGCAAGTTGACTATTTATTGCAACCCATATAAATAAGTACTCTTTTAAATTATTGTTTGGATAAATATGAAAGAAGTTCGGAAAAATTTTGCAGATCATACTGTTAGCCTACCAACACCCAATCAATTACTGACAATGCTGATTGCCACTCAAGCGATGTGTGAAACAGTATCCAGATCTCGCAGGGCAATTGAAGAAATTTTACAAAGAAAAACAGAACGCCTATTAGTTGTTGTGGGTCCATGCTCAATACATGATACAAAAGCAGCCTATGAATATGGATTAAAATTAAATTCGCTACGTCAAGCGCTAGCAAATGAATTAGAGATTGTCATGCGAGTTTACTGTGATAAACCGAGATCAAGTTTAGGATGGCGAGGATTACTTCACGAGCCGCTACAAAATGAAAACAAGCAGCATAAAAAAGTTAAATATCGATTATATGAAGCAAGAAAATTATTATGCGATTTAAATGCAATTGGTTTGCCAACTGCAACGGAGTTTCTTGATGTCATTACACCACACTACTTAGTTGATTTAATTAGTTGGAACGCAGTAGGGGCAAGAACAGTTGAATCGCAGATACATCGTGATCTTGCTTCAGCATTACCTTGTGCTGTTGGCTTGAAAAATCGTACCGATGGTGATATTACAATTGCAATTAACGCGATCCAAGCCGCCCAATCAGCGCGTCATATTATTTCAATAAATGCAAAGGGAAAGCCAGCCATTATTTCTACAATAGGCAATAAATGGTTACACCTCGTTTTACGGGGTGGTAATAAACCAAATTATGATGCAAAATCGCTCGCCTTTGCAAAAAATATGCTGCAAAAAGCGGGGTTATTACCACAAATGATGATAGATTTTAGTCATGGCAATAGCCAATATCAGCATAAAGCACAATTAAGCGTTGGTGAAACCATATGTCAACATTTAGAACAGGGCGAACAAAGCATTATCGGTGTCATGATAGAGAGTTTTTTGCAAGAGGGAAAACAATCTCTAACCAATAAACCACTAGTATATGGCCAGAGTATTACTGATAACTGCCTTGGTTGGGAGGATACTGTCATATTACTCAACAAATTAGCCGATGCGGTTGGAAAACGAATGCAATATAGAGAAAGTTTATTGCAGTAGTGGTAAACAGTAACTTTTGAATCATGAACTAATTAATATTGTGCTAAATAGTAAATAACTTTGCTATAAAATTCCATGATCACGCATAGTCGCCCAGTGGAAGATCAAGCCACAATACTTTTATTTATTAACGCTTCACCTCCTGATCAAATCGGCTTACGATTGCGCTATTTTGTCCTAAATATTTTGCATCACTACGGCCGTGGTAAGGCGTGGAGACAGCTTGATTTAATTGCTCAAAACTCAACGCAGCAATCGCCATTTTAGGACGCAATGCGAGGGAAACCTGACCTGCATTAAAGCATTCAAGTACAATATTCCCCTGCCAACCAGGATCAATGCGATTTGCCGTAATATGTACAGTTAATCCAAGTCGTGCTAGTGATGAGCGACCATCTAACCAACCGACGATATTAGTCGGTAGTGCTATCGATTCAAATGTCATTGCTAATGCTAATTCACCAGGTTGTAAAACAAAGCGCTCATTATCATTAAGCGTTAATTCATCCCCCATCACTTGATCTATCGCTGCTGAAAGCGCTTCAGCTGCACCACTTAAATCAATTGTAGTCGCTGCTGCTTTAGAAAAGCGGCGAAAACGATGACCGAGTAATAAATCAACCGTAACACCATGGATTTTATTGCTGACAGGGCGTGGTATAATCGCTATTTTTTCTGCATCAAGCCATGCCGCTATTTCTGTATCACATAAACGCATAATGAAGACTTCCTCTCTCTTACCTTAAGTTTGTGCGGTAAAATAATCAAAGCGCGCTATATTAATTGCAAACGCATTAAACACAAAATTGGCTCAGTTTTGCTTTTAAAATATCAATTGCTACACGATTTTTTCCACCACGTGGCACAATAATATCAGCATACTGTTTTGATGGTTCAATAAATTGAAAAAACATGGGGCGTACCGTCTGATTGTATTGCTTTAAAACAGAATTGATAGAGCGACCTCGCTCATTAATATCGCGTTGTAAGCGGCGTAATAAACAGATATCAAGCGGCGTATCGACAAAAATAGAAAATTGCAATGCTTCACGTAATCGGCTGTCAGTCAACAATAATATCCCTTCAACAATAACCAGTTTTTTCGGCATAAAATGACGTGTCTCTCTCTTTCTGGTATGTTCGCCATAGTCATATAAAGGAACGTTAACTGCTTCTCCTTTTTTTAGCTGTTGTAAATGTTTTAATAACAAATCATGATCAAGTGCATTAGGATGGTCATAATTAGTCTGCATACGCATTTCCATCGATAAATTACTCTGTTCACGATAATAGTTATCTTCAGAGAGAATTCCAATTTGTATATCTCCTACTTGGGCACTTAGTTCAGCATAGAGTGTTTTTGCAACCAATGTTTTTCCGGATGCAGATGCACCAGATATACCAATAATAACACTCTCATGATGGGGATTACTCATATAAAAATTAGCCTTAATTCTATCGTTAGGGTGGAAACTAGAGTGTACTGATTATAAGCGTTTCATCATATTGCTACTACAGATAAAATCAATTGGTGACATATTTTTACAAAAAAACATAACTATGATTACTCAAAGTAATAAACATTATAAAATACGATTCTTCACTGTACTCTGATCCAGTCTATTCTTTATAATTAACGAAAAATAATTATTTGTTTGTATATTATATTAAGATAAAAATTTCCCTATTTTTAGTTCAACCTATTTAACCTCTTATCAATGTAATATATCACTTCAAATCTCAGCATTATGATTGCTTTTTTAATGTATACAAATATTCAAAAGGAGAGTAAATGTCTCATTCTGTTCCACTTATTTCAACCCTAGTGCTCGCTATTGTAGCTGCGTTCGTATTAGGTGTCTTAGCACGAAAATTAAAATTATCCCCATTAATTGGCTATTTAGCAGCCGGAGTTTTTGCCGGCCCATTTACTCCAGGATTTATTGCCGATGCTGATTTAGCCTCACAGTTAGCAGAAATTGGTATTATCTTACTGATGTTTGGGGTTGGATTGCACTTTTCTTTAAAAGATTTATTGGCTGTAAAAAAGATCTCTGTGCCAGGCGCCATTGTACAAATTTTAGTCGCTACTGTTTTAGGGATCGGATTAGCAACAATATTAGGTTGGAGTATGGTAAGTGGCTTGATATTTGGTTTATGTCTCTCCACAGCTAGCACTGTAGTCTTATTGCGTGCTCTCGAAGAACGTCAATTACTGAATCGACAACGTGGTCAAATTGCGATTGGTTGGTTGATTGTGGAAGATTTGGTAATGGTAATCACATTAGTGTTAGTACCTATTTTCACCACAGTTATGAATAGTGAGGTAACTTCATCTATTACCATTTTAAAAGAGCTCATCTTAACGCTAGGGAAAGCAGCCGCTTTTGTCGCTTTAATGTTAGTCGGCGGTAGGCGTCTTATCCCGTTGATGTTAGAAAAAACAGCCTGTCTTGGTTCACGTGAACTCTTTAATTTAGCTGTATTAGCGATAGCTTTAGGAATTGCGTATGGCGCTGCAGCGCTGTTTCAAGTCTCGTTTGCTTTAGGTGCTTTTTTTGCCGGTATGGTGCTTAATGAAACTGAATTTAGCCATCGTGCAGCTGAGCAAACACTACCGTTACGGGATGCGTTTGCGGTGCTATTTTTCGTCTCTGTCGGGATGCTTTTTGATCCCATGATCATTGTGCGTGAACCATTGGCAGTGCTGTTAACACTAGCAATTGTTATCGTAGGTAAATCTTGCGCCTCCTTTTTTATTGTTAAGCTATTTCGTCATGATAATGATACAGCATTAACTATCTCTGCTAGCTTAGCGCAAATTGGTGAATTTGCGTTTATTTTAGCAGGTATTGGCGTCACTCAAGGATTAATGCCGAAAACAGCACAGGATTTAGTATTAGCCAGCGCCATTCTTTCTATTATGCTCAATCCTTTTTTATTCAATTGGCTTGATCACTATTTAAAAAAAGGTACCACCAAAACAAAATCAGTTACCCCTGCTGCAGCCACAATTCCCCATGCTCATGCCACTAATAAAAAAGAGCAGGAGCGCATCATAGTAGTGGGGTATGGAAAAATTGGGAAAAAACTTGGAAAGCACTTTTTAGCGGAAAAACGATCATTTTTAGTGATAGAAAATGTGAATAAGATCATTGATGAGAGCACAGATGAGCGCGAGCTACAAGGAGTAAACGCTATTTTTGGTGATGCAAAAGAAAAGGCAGTATTAACAGAAGCAGAAATCATCACTGCAGGTTGGCTTTTTGTCACCATTCGTAATGCTTTTGAAGCGGGCGAAATCGCGGCACAAGTGCGCAAATTAAATCCAAGAATAAAAATCATTACTAAAATTTCTTATAGCGATGAAATTGATTATATTTTTGCACATGGTGCGGATAAAGTGGTTATTGCAGAAGAGGAAATTGCCAATAAAATGTTTTCAATTTTTAAAACATTATAATTATGCAGTTATATAATCGCTCTAAGATTTATTATAATTATTGTTATATGATCATTCATTCGCTGTAAAAGTTAGCACTATAAAGTAAAGTTGCTAACTTTTTGGTTGTGAAAATAAGCTTGTATGGTGTCAGCCTAATCAAGCTAAACCATGTTTATAGCGCTATCTGTTAATAAAAGCGTAGTGCAATTTGCTATTACTGATTTGCATTGAGACTAATAAACAGGAGATAAAATAAAAACCTTTGCCGCCAATTATTATTTATCAACCTGCTGCTGTGCTAATTTTTGTGTTAAATAATGTATGTTAACACCACCATGTTGAAATGCCAGATCATTAAGCAACATTTTATGAAGTGAAATATTAGTATCAATACCCTCAATAATCAGTTCACTCAGTGCTTGTTGCATACGTACAATCGCCTCATGACGGTTTTTACCATAAGTAATCAGTTTACCAATCATTGAGTCATAGTAAGATGGCACATTATAGCCAGTATAAATATGAGATTCCCAACGAACACCAAAACCACCAGGTGGATGAAAGTGAGTAATTTTACCAGGACAAGGTAAAAAGGTTTTCGCATTTTCAGCATTGATACGACACTCTATGGCATGTCCATCAAGCTTGACATCGTGTTGACGTATTGTTAAAGCATGGCCAGCAGCGACTTCGATTTGCGCTTTAATTAAGTCAATACCGGTGACCATTTCAGTAATACAATGCTCTACCTGAATCCGCGTATTCATTTCAATAAAATAAAATTGATCTGCCTCAAAAAGAAATTCAAATGTGCCTACGCCGCGATAATCAATCGCTAGTGCTGCTTTTACACATATTTCGCCAATTTGCTGCCGTAATGATGGAGATAATCCGGGCGCTAAAGCCTCTTCTAATACTTTTTGGTGACGGCGCTGTAGTGAACAATCACGCTCTCCAAGATAAATCGCATTACCTTGCCCGTCGGCTAAAATTTGTATTTCAATATGACGCGGATTTTGTAGATATTTTTCCATGTATACCATCTCATTTTGAAATGCATATTTTGCTTCGGTACGCGCTTGTATAATGGCATCACTAAGCTCATCGGCTGAATAGACTACGCGCATGCCGCGACCACCGCCACCACCAGATGCTTTCACAATAATAGGGTAACCAATCTTTTCTGCCATCGCCAAATTAATCTTAATTTCATCCCCTAAAGCACCATTTGATCCAGGCACACAAGGGATACCAGCTGCTTTCATGGCAGCCACTGCAGAAATTTTATCCCCCATTAAACGAATTGTTTCTGGCTTAGGACCGATGAATGTAAAACCTGAACGCTCAATTTGCTCTGCAGCATCTGCATTTTCAGACAAAAAACCGTAGCCGGGATGTATTGCCTTAGTATCAGTAATTTCAGCAGCAGCAATAATATGATGCGTTTTTAAATAACTGCTCAATGAAGGCGGCTTACCGATGCAAACACGTTCATCTGATAATAAAACATGCTTTAATTCAGAATCTATTGTTGAGTGAACTGCGACCGTCTTTATCCCTAACTCTTTGCATGCACGTAAAATACGTAAAGCGATTTCACCACGATTGGCAATTAAAATTTTATCGAACATTATTGCCACCTTAATTCAATTTTAGCGTAAACAATGGCTGATCAAATTCAACTGGCTGACCCGCTTTCACTAAAATTGCCGTCACTGTCCCAGCGCTTTCCGTTTCAATATGATTCATCATTTTCATTGCTTCAATAATACACAACGTATCCCCCACATTGATTGCTTGACCAATCTCCACAAAAGGGGGAGCATCTGGTTTAGGGGTGAGATAAAAAGTACCAATCATAGGTGATCGAACTGTAAAAAAATTTGCCACTTCCGCAGAAGAATAGGGGCTAGCACTCTGTGCTATCTGAGTTACTTCCGGCATAACTACTGCTGTCGGTAGATTTAGGGTTGAATTAGAAACAGAGGGTGGGGAAGATTGCGTTGTTGATGAGCTACCAATATCTCGACGAATACGAAGAGACTCTTTACCTTCACTGATCTCTAATTCTGCAATGCCTGATTTTTCTACTAATTCAATCAGCTGTTTTATTTTATTAATATCCATAAAGTCATCGGTATTTAGTAATTAAGATTAATATAGATTATTGCTCTCATCTTTTTTAGATAAATAAAAAAGCGCAGCATTTAAGGCCAGCAGATAACTCTGATGGTGAAAACCACAAATCACACCAACTGCAATATCTGAAAAATAAGAGTGGTGGCGGAAAGATTCGCGTGCATAGATATTAGAGCAATGAATTTCAATAAACGGGATATTAACAGCTAGTATAGCATCACGCAACGCGATACTAGTATGTGTAAATGCGCCTAAATTAATCAGCATAAATTTAACCCCTTCCTGGGGCGAATTATGTATAATGTTAATCAAAGCGCTTTCACTATTAGATTGCTTGTCAATAAGCATATAATCTATTGCATTTAGCCTATCTGTTAATTGATTAACAATTTCAGTTAAAGAGTAATTGCCATATAAATTTTGTTCCCGCTTACCTAATAGATTAAGATTAGGGCCATTAAGCAATAAAATTTTTTCTTTTACACGCATATTAAGCAATAATCACCTTTTTAATTAATATATTTTATTAATTTTAACCATAATAAGGTAAGATTATTAGTCAATTAGTAGCAATATTATATTAAAGAGCAATTTATGAATGATTTATAAAAAATTCAATCTTCTCGAGCAGTTAACAGTTTCTACAAAAATAATAAGCAGCGTCAAGTAAGTAGGGCAAAAAAGATTGGTATGAATTTTTATTATAATGGCACGAATTTATTAGAGATGTTTTTCATGTTAATTGCTATTATATTTAACAACCATTTGGAAAGCTATGTTAGATTGCTATGAGTGCTTTTTTGTACATATCTTGATGAGACTATTTTATTAAATAGCGCATTGTTATTTGAAATTATCAATTAGTTATAATAAAAATAAAAAAGATTCGATATATATAACAAATAATTTGTATTATTCAGATTTAGGAATAACCTATAAAATATGTTTAAAAAATTTCGCGGCATGTTTTCAAATGATTTGTCAATTGATTTAGGTACAGCAAACACATTAATTTATGTAAAAGGCCAGGGTATCGTTTTAAATGAACCTTCTGTGGTTGCGATTCGCCAAGAGCGAAATGGTGGTGCAGCAAAACGCGTTGATGCTGTCGGGCATGCTGCAAAGCGCATGTTAGGAAGAACTCCTGGCAATATTGCAGCAATTCGTCCAATGAAAGATGGCGTCATTGCTGATTTTTTTATTACAGAAAAAATGCTACAGCACTTTATCAAGCAAGTTCACAGTAATAGCTTTTTACGGCCTAGTCCAAGGGTATTAGTCTGTGTGCCAGTCGGTGCAACCCAGGTAGAGCGTCGCGCTATTCGAGAATCAGCACAGGGCGCCGGTGCGCGTGAAGTCTTCTTAATTGAAGAGCCGATGGCAGCTGCAATTGGCGCAGGCCTGCCTGTTTCTGAAGCAACAGGTTCTATGGTAGTTGATATTGGTGGCGGTACCACTGAAGTTGCGGTTATTTCATTGAATGGAGTAGTCTACTCCTCTTCGGTGCGTGTCGGTGGAGATCGTTTTGATGAAGCTATCATTAATTACGTACGCCGTAATTATGGTGCTTTAATTGGTGAAGCGACTGCAGAGCGTATTAAACATAGCATTGGTTCGGCTTACCCCGGAGAAGATGTATTAGAAATTGAAGTGCGTGGTAGAAAGCTTGCCGAAGGTGTGCCACGCAGTTTTACGCTCAATTCAAATGAAATTTTAGATGCATTACAAGAACCATTAGCAGGAATTGTCAGTGCAGTCATGGTTGCATTAGAGCAGTGCCCGCCTGAGCTTGCCTCTGATATTTCAGAGAGAGGCATGGTATTGACAGGTGGCGGTGCTTTACTAAGAGATCTTGACCGGCTCTTAATGGAAGAAACGGGTATTGCGGTTGTGGTGGCTGATGATCCATTAACTTGCGTGGCACGCGGTGGTGGAAAAGCATTAGATATGATTGCATTACATGGAAATGAGATTTTTAGCGAAGATTAAACAATTAAGGATATGATAAATTATCAGGATAAATTGCGTATTAAAATTAAATAATATTAGCTAAATCATCTTGTTACTATTTAGCTAAATTACAATAAGTGACCAAGTTATGAGACCTTTGTTTAAGCAAAAAAATTCTCTGCAAATACGGTTAATCTATACCACATTGCTGGCACTTATTTTAATGCTGATTGACAACAAAGCGACCTATTTTACCCAATTAAAAGTTTATTGTGACACTATTTTTACTCCCATCTATTTTATTGCAAATGCGCCCTATCAGACCATTGTTACAGTTTCAAAGAGTTTACAATCAAAAAAAATACTCGAAAAAGAGAATGCTATTTTGCGTCAACAACTATTAAATAAAACGGCAAAATTACAATTATTAAATCAATTTCAACAAGAAAATAATTTGCTTCGAAAACTACTCTATGCACCAATAAGAACTGATGAATTTATCGGGATAACAGAAGTTATTTCACCTTATATTCCTGCTTCTAACAACCAAATTATTATAAATAAAGGAAAAAATGCAGGCATCTATTCTGGACAACCGTTAATCAACGAAAAAGGGGTTGTAGGACAGGTTATTTCAGTCACAGAACTCACAAGTCGTGCAATATTATTATGTAATTTAAGTCATCACTTACCAGTGCAAATATTACGCAATAATGTTCGAGCTATTGCTATAGGTGATGATTGTCAACAAGGACTGAGATTAGAGCAAATTTCTATCCATACCGATATTAAAGAGGGTGATGTGCTGGTAACTTCTGGTTTGGGTGGCGCATTTCCTGCTGGTTATCCAGTTGCTGAAGTCGTAAAAATAACGGCTAATCACAGCGACATTTCTGTCATTGCAAAACCAATGGTTGATATGACACAACTACGCTATTTAGTATTAGTAAAATCGCCAAATGAGGTAGATTTTGACCAATCATTATCACCAGAGGGCGTTAATCAACGTGCTGCTGAGCGGCAATTAGATATTGCATCTTACAAAGAAAACAATTACAGCGCTCTTACTAACAGTTGAAAGTGTAAAACGCTAAATCTAACCACCCCTTGTTAATAGACAATTAAAAGAAAAAAGCTTGTGAATAAAAGCTACCATAATCATAACCAATTTATTATTTGGCTCTCATTTTTTATTGCATTAATATTGCAATCAGTCTCTTTACCAGTACAAATTGCGATTTTTTTTCCAAATTGGATATTACTAACATTAATTTATTGGATCTTAGCACTGCCACATTGCATTAGCATTGGTACCAGTTTTATACTCAGTATTATACGTGATCTTCTTTTAGGAAAAATATTAGGCGTGAGTGGATTTTCGTTTAGCCTTGCTGCCTATTTTCTCACTTTAAAAGCGCCATTAATTCGCAATATGCGTCTCTTTAAACAATCATGCTTTATCATCTTAATTTCATTAAGCGTTGAAATATTAATTTTTTTGGCAGAATTTTCATTAAATACCGCCCCTTTTTCTTTTTATCGCTTTTTGAATAGTTTTACTAATGGCGTAATTTGGCCCCTCTTTTTCTTACTCATGCGTAGTGTACGACGCTATTTTAATGTGCAATAAATCGTAACTCTCTGTATCATCAGATAACCATCCACCCCCCTTTTCCTACCAAGCATAAGGTTTCTATGTCAGCACGTCTCTTTATTAATGCCACGAGCACTGAAATTCGAGCAGCATATGTCCATCATGGCGAGCTGCAATGGTATGAGATTGAACAAGCACATGCACTTAATTTAGTCGGTAATATTTACGTAGGCAAAGTAAAAAGAATCATCGCTAAATTGGCGATTGCTTTTATTGATATTGGCTTAGAGAGAGAGGGATTTATTCAAAAAAATAATATTGCTCGGCATTTACATGAAGGGCAACAATTATTGGTACAAGTAGTAAAGACACCAACTTTGCCTAAAGGTGCACAATTGTCACTTGATATCAAGCTTTCTTGTTCCTGCTTGATTTTCACTCCCCATTTACCGCAATTAAGGTTATCTCAACGCATTACTGAGGATACTGATCAGCAACGCTTAACACAATTACTCAACACATATGTCGATAGTACAGGTGGCTTTATTATTAGAAATAGCGCTACACAGATGGCATCCGAGCATATAGTTGCAGAAGCGCTTGAGTTAAAAAAAATCTGGCAAGCGATTATTACACGGAAAAAAAACCAATTAATACAACAGAAAGCGCAGAAAAAAGATGATAGTGTGGTTTGCTTGTATCAGGAAATCCCTTTTTGTTTCCGTCTACTGCGTGATCATAAAACCAATTTACTGACATCCATTATGGTAGATTCATCCACACTCTTGCATCAATTCCAGGATTTTTTAAGGCGTTATCAACCACAATTATGCAAAATATTACAATTGTACGAAGGAACAAAACCTATTTTCTCGCAATATGGCATTGAAGTGGAAATTGAAAATCTATTGCAAAAAAAAGTGGTATTAAAATCGGGCGGGCATTTGCTTATTGAACCAATGGAAACGATGGTTGTTATTGATGTTAATAGTGGTAATGGAATCAGTGAAAAACGTTTTGCAGATTTAGCGATGGCGATTAACCTAGCAGCAGCAGACAAAATTGCACAGCAATTACGCTTACGTAATTTAAGCGGTATGATTATCATCGATTTTTTGCGCTTTAAACAGGGCAATCCACTGCAGCAACAATTACAACAACAGCAGGTACTCAATCGCCTAAAAAATGCCTTGGCAGCGGATGAAGTGAAAACAACAATTTATGGCTTTACCCCTTTAGGACTTTTTGAAATGGTACGCCAACGTATTCAGCCCAGTTTACAAATGCGTTTGTGTGAGCCTTGCGATCAATGCAATGACTCCGGTATGGTGAAATCTTACCAAACGCTCTATGCAGAGGTGGTACGTAAAATAGAGTTACTAATGCGAACTTACCATGTACAAAATTTTACTATTTATACCTCATCCTGCAGATATGAAAAACTTTCACATTTATTGCTGGAGTCAATCTCATCCACACAATTTGCACATTGTCAGATAAAAATTGAAGCAAAATGTGATTATCATAATAATATCGTCGAAGTGGTACCAATATAATGTGTTTTTTTTATCGCTCTTTTTTATTTAATAATAATGAATAGTACAAATAACCAGCCTCCATACATTATTCGTGTGGCACTTTCACTCCCTTTTGCAACAAATGGCTTTGATTATTTTATTGACCCGCTTTGCACGACTCCAACCATAGGTTGTCGAGTGATTGTGCCCTTTGGTAAACGCCACTTAATCGGTATCGTGATCGCTGTTGCAGTAAAATCAGCCTGTGCCAATGAGCAACTCAAATCAGTTGAAACAATTTTAGATACGACCTCTTTATTCGCACAACCCTTGTGGTATATGTTACAACGAGCAGCACAATATTACTGTTATCCTATGGGTGAAGTACTCTTTCATGCGCTACCAAAATTACTCCGTCAAGGGCAATCAGCAGCAGCTGAGCAGGTTCAGATATGGCAAGTAACAGAACAGGGGTGTAACTATGATCTGACACGCTTGCAACGATCACCACAACAATATGCAGCCCTAACAACACTGCTAGCACAACCTACTGCAGCGTTACCCGTAGCGGAGATGAAAAACTTTGCAAAAACAGTATTACAATCGCTACAAAAAAAAGCATTAATTCGCTTGCAAACAGCTCCGCTTACTGAACAAACCAGTGTGCCACTATGGCAAATTTCATCCACTACACAATTATCGGCGCCCTTTTCTTTAACTGTAGAGCAGATGACGGCCATCAACACCATGGCACAAGAATTGGAACAATTTAAAGTATGGCTGCTTGATGGTGTGACAGGATCGGGGAAAACAGAAGTCTATTTTCAGCTATTACAACAGGTTTTGATGAAAGGGCAGCAGGTGCTTTTTCTGGTGCCAGAGATTGGCTTAATTCCGCAAGTTATCTCCCGTTTACAGCAACGTTTTTCAGTCCCATTGGCTATCTATCACTCTACACTCACCGACCGAGCACGTCTTGCCACTTGGAAAAAAATAAACTCAAATTCCGTCGCCATTATTGTTGGCACGCGTTCAGCAGTTTTTCTGCCTTTTTTTAAATTGGGGCTTATTATTGTTGATGAAGAGCATGATAGTGCTTATAAACAGCAGGAAGGATGGCGTTATCATGGGCGTGATGTTGCTGTATTACGTGCTTATGCAGAAAAAATTCCACTCATCCTGGGCTCAGCTACCCCCGCTTTGGAATCTCTCTATAATGTGCAAATTGGCAAATATCACCGGCTCACTTTAACCTCACGTATTAGCTCAACAATGCCTGTAGAACAATATTTAATTGATTTAAAGGGGATCAAATTGTCTGCTGGTTTATCACCAACTTTGCTGAGCAAAATTGGTACACAATTAAAAGAGGGCAATCAAGTGATGCTTTTTTTAAATCGCCGCGGTTACGCACCTGTATTGCTATGTCATCAATGTGGCTGGATAGCGATGTGTTCAGCATGTGATTACCGTTATACGCTACACCAGCAACGTCAACTGCTTAGTTGCCATCGTTGTGATAAACAGAGAGAGATCCCTTGTCAATGTGAAGTGTGTGGTGCGGATTCATTAATCCCTGTCGGCGTTGGCACAGAGCAGTTAGCGCGCTATTTAGCAATACATTTTCCAGTAATACCTATTATTAGAATTGATCAAGATACAACACGACGGAAAGGGGAATTAGAAAAACAGCTCGCTCAAATAGCGGATCATGGAGCTTGCATTTTAATTGGCACACAAATGCTGGCAAAAGGGCATCATTTTCCACATATTACACTGGTTGCTTTAGTCGATGTTGACGGGGTAATTTTCTCATCAGATTTTCGTGCAGCGGAGCGTTTTGCGCAACTCTATACGCAAGTGGCAGGAAGAACAGGGCGTGGTGAAAAACAGGGGGAAGTTATTTTACAAACTCACTATCCGCAACACCCTTTATTACAACGCTTATTACAATGTCGTTATACTGATTTCTCGCATGAATTACTAGAAGAGCGAAAAGATTTTTCACTCCCTCCCTATAGTTATCATGCTGTTATTCAAGGCGAAAACCATGACAGCGATCACGTTACATTTTTTTTAACGCAAATTTGTGATTTGCTCACCCCTTTTCTTAATCAGGATAAAGAATTTGCTTTATTGGGGCCTGCGGAGTCAATTTATGCTAAACTAAATGGACAATTTAGATGGCAAATTTTACTACAACATACCTCCAGAAAAAGATTAAACCATTATGTTTGTTATATCAAAAATTATATTAATTCTTCTCCTAACCCAAAAAAAATAAAATGGCGGTTAGATATTGATCCGCAGGCATTAACATAACTTAATTAAATTTATCGTTTGTATCCCATGTATTATAAAAAAATCAGCCTAATAAAATTAATTTTTTCTCTATTGAGAATAGAAGCTCTCTTTTCATGCTGTATAAACAAATTTGCTTAATTATTTTTATATTTATCAAAAAAAATGAATCTATTTTTCATTTAAATTTTTTGAAAACCCTATTCTGTAAGGGTTAAACAAATTAATGCTAGTCACCTTATTCTATGCCACAATAAAGCGATATTGACAAAAACGGATAACATTTATGGTACAAGACCCTTTTTTAGCGCGAGAAACGGAAAAATATGGTTCGCCCATTCCAAGTCGAGAATATATTTTACTTTTATTGGCAAAACTTAAAAAACCAATCAATAGAGAAAAATTGGCAAAAAAATTAAATTTAACCACTGCTGACGAAATAAAAGCATTGCGTCTCCGATTGCGGGCAATGGAGCGGGATGGACAGCTACTTTTCACCCGTAAACAATGTTTTTTATTGCCAGAAATGGCGACAGCTGTAGAGGGTGTCGTCATTGGTCATCGTGATGGTTTTGGCTTTTTACGCGTTAAAGGGCGCACAGATGATCTTTATCTCTCCGCCTCTGAATTTAAAAAAGGGATTATTCATGGCGATAGTGTACAAGCGCAAGCATCACCTCCCAATACCAAAGGCCGCAGTGAAGCACATATTATTAAAATTATTTCGCCTCAAAATACAGCAATTATTGGTCGTTATGTGATTAGTGACACAGAGGATGCCGTCGTTTTGCCAACAGATAATCGTTTTAATTTTGTTATTGCAATCGGCACTCATCAAACCTTAACGGTAAATAATAGTGATATTGTGATTGTTGAATTACTGAAGCGTCCAACTGCACATAATAGTGCTTATGGAAATATCATTAAAGTGCTAGGTAATCAAATTGATATGCAGTTGGCAACGGAAGTGGCACTGCGCAGTCATGCAATCCCCTCTGAATGGCCACAAACGGTCACCGAAGAGATAAAAAGTTGCCATGGCCCTGATCAAAATAGTCTCAAAAAACGCGTTGATTTACGCCAATTACCGCTTATCACTATCGATGGAGAAGATTCACGTGATTTTGATGATGCCGTCTATTGTGAAAAAAAACGTGGCGGCGGATGGCGGCTATGGGTCGCGATTGCAGATGTTAGTTACTATGTACGCCCCGGTTCAGCGCTTGATATAGAAGCATATGATCGCGGTAATTCAGTCTATTTTCCAAATTTTGTGGTGCCTATGCTGCCACATGTGCTCTCTAACGATCTCTGCTCATTAAATCCACAACAAGATCGACTAGCGTTAATATGTGAAATGACAATTTCACAAAAAGGACGTCTCAGCACTTATCAATTCTATGAGGCAGTAATTAATTCAAAAGCGAGGCTTACTTATACCAAAGCTTGGCAAATTATCCAAGGCGATACCGCAGTGCAATCAGCTTATCCTCAAGCAAAAGAAAATCTGCTCATACTACATGACCTGTATAAAATGCTTGATAACGCACGTATTGAACGTGGTGGTATTACCTTTGATACAGAAGAGCCAAAATTTATTTTTAATGAAGCCTCGCGCATTGAACGTATTGATCTTGTGATACGCAATGATGCGCATAAATTGATTGAAGAGAGCATGATTTTAGCCAACGTTGCCGCAGCTAAATTTCTACAAAAACATGAAGAACCTGGGCTTTTTCGTGTACACGATACCCCCTCTCCTGAAAATGTCACCGCACTACGTACCGTGTTAAGCAAATTAAGTTTAGTGTTGCCGGGTGAAAAAAAGCCAATACCAAAAGATTATTCGCAATTAACCGAATCAATTGCTAATCGTCCTGATAAAGGCATGCTACAAACGATGATACTTCGCTCCATGAAACCAGCAGTCTACGATGCAGAAAATCGTGGCCATTTTGGATTGGCGCTTAAATCATATACGCATTTTACTTCACCGATTCGTCGTTATCCTGACCTCATTGTGCATCGTGCAATTAAACACGTTTTATCAAAACAAAAAAGTAAGCACGCAACGGAAAATAGTACTGGTCAATGGCATTATGAATTAGAGCAACTATTTCAATATGGAGAGCACTGCTCCGTAACTGAAAGGCGTGCGGATGAAGCTACACGCGATGTTAATGATTGGTTGAAATGTGATTTTATGCGCGATCACATCGGTACTACTTTCCATGGTGTTATTTCAAACGTAGTCTCATTTGGTTTTTTCGTACGCTTAGTCGACCTCTTTATTGATGGTTTAGTGCATATTACTAATTTACCGAATGACAATTACTATTTTGATAGTGTTGATCAATATTTAATAGGTGAACGCACTGGCAAACGTTATCGATTGGGCGATAAAATCGAAATTCGTGTTGCATCAGTCAACGTAGATCAGAGAAAAATTGATTTTGTACTGCTCGAAAAAAATGGGGGCAATGCAAAAGGCAAACAAAAAACAGATTCACTATCGGCAAACAGTAAAAATAAAATGCTATCAGGGCAGCAAAAAAGTGAATTTAAGTCAAGCAAAAAGCGGCGAATAAAAAAATAATCATACAATAAAATTGCATATTTTCTGTATTTAAACGGCATACTTAAAATGCTTAAGCAGTCGTTTTATTTATTATCAATTAAAGCAAACAGGGGCTGTGTCAATACAGCTAAATAAAAAACGCGATGAAAGCAGTAATATATGGGATTCACCCAATTGAGATGTTGCTACATAAAAACCACAACCTATTACTTGAAGTATTTATACTAAAAGATAAAGCAAAAAATCAACGTTTAACTGCATTATTGGCAACGATTAAACAGCACAATATTCCAGTTCATCTCACCAGCAAAGAGACGATGAACACCAAAGCAGAGAGCCATAACCACCAAGGGATTGTGGCTATCATTAGAAATATGCCAGAGTATTATGAAAGTGATCTATTGGATTTACTGGAAAAAGTGACTCGTCCCCCTCTCTTGCTGATATTAGATGGTATCACTGATCCACATAATCTTGGTGCTTGCTTACGTTGTGCTGATGCTGCCGGGGTAACTGCAGTAATTACACCAAAAGATCGTTCAGCAGCACTGAATGCAACTTCACGCAAAGTAGCCAGTGGCGCTGCTGAATGTGTTCCTTTGATCCGTATCACCAATTTAGCTAGAACCTTAAAAACATTAAGAGAACAAGGCATTTGGATTTTCGGAACTGCAGGGGATGCAACACAATTACTTTACGCAACAAATTTAACTGTGCCCGCAGCGATAGTACTTGGTGCTGAAGATAAAGGCTTACGACGATTAACTCGAGAAAATTGTGATGAACTGATCACAATTCCAATGGCAGGGAGAGTCTCTTCACTAAACGTTTCTGTAGCAGCAGGTATTTGCTTATTCGAAGCAGTGCGTCAACGTAAAATAAAATAAGGTAGTGTATTCGTAAAATATATCTTTTAATCATCTTTGTATCCGTAAAATTTTGTATTCTCTAGCCTCTGCATTAGCATAATAAGCGGAGGCAGTGAAAAGCGCTCCTATCATTTAAAAACGTTTAATTAAACTTTTGTTATTAGATTAATATTTTAATAAATAAAAAATAATAAATTAATTTATACACTATTTAATAGCAGATATACACTTGCTCTAATTACTAACCTAGTGATAAAACAAAAAGTTAATATTTTTTATTAAAAACAATATAAAAAAATAATCATTATTAAATTAATCTGTGTCAATATAGTTATTATTTTATTAAAATATAAAAAACATAAAAATAAACTTAATCAAATAATCAGTTAATATATAAAAGGATTTAACACATGGAAAAAGATATAAAGCAAACAGAAAATAGTGTTCATCTTGTTTGGTCTGGAAAATTTGGTCCTGCGCAAGCAGCTTATGCTGATTTAATTGCTACTGCTCAACAAGGAGAAGGAACCGTACAAGTTTGGTATGATAGTAAAGCAGTATTAGCAATAGAGCTAAAAAATAGGTTAATCAATTTTTTAAAAGAAGAGGATCTATATTCAGCATTAGTTGATAATAAAGGCGATCTATTAGATCCAATATGCCTTTATAGCCGAAATAATTGAATTACAAGACAAAGCAAGTGCTTATATAACAAAAGCTATGAATAAAAATAATTCTTATGTTGAAACTGTCATTAACTGTTTGATAGATATAAAGAAAAATAATTCTTATGATGAAGCTGTCATTAACCGTTTGATAGATATTAATAAAAATGATTCTTATGATGAAGCTGTCATTAAATTTTTGATAGATATGTATAAAACAAAAAATGAAAATAGTGGCGAAGAGAAATATAATATAGCTAATATTCAAGTAGAATTAGAACAAAAAAGACTAGATTCATTAGATAGTTTTCAGCATGAAAATAACAATATTAAATTTCTGGATATTAATGAAAATCTATCAATTTTCAAAAATGAGCCAACAGATGATTTACATAAATCTACTAAATCTAATTATTACCAAGAACTAAGCCTTCGCCAAAATTACGCAGCTGCTAGCGATATGACACGTTTATTAATTTTGTATCAGGAGGGTGGTATTTATATGGATGCGGACCATTGGCCTCCACTACAAGCTGATATTGAAAAAGAAATCACGGATATTATTCAAACTATCCCTGATCAACTTCAGCAAGGTGTTAGAGAAGCTTTATACGAAATTATTAATAACCATATTTTTAAAGACAAAGCGTCAACATACTCCCCTGCAATACAATATTCAGAATAAAACCAAAAAATTAATAGGGGAGTTCAAAGAATTATCAGATACAGATAAAACTAATATAATAAATGCAATAAACCGTTTTGAAGAACAACTTAAGGAGAGTAACGCTAATATTGAAAATATTTTTTCCCCTATAAAAATGCCAAGCATGAGAGAAGAGCAAATTGCTGTAGTAAGCAGAAAAGATGGTGCTTCTAATGCTGGTATGGCTAGCCACAAAAAGAGCGATTGCCTTAAAAAGCTGTTAGAAAGAATAGTTTCCAACTATAAAATAATTAACAATGAGCTTCCTACATTAAGTGGTACCGTACCCTTGAGTAGCGTCTCAAATAAAAAACATACAATAGAAGAAATCCAAGTTTTAAAAAGCAGATCTCTAAAAGAACTTCAATATGAAGAACGAATGATATTAAACATTTATGATAAAACAGGTATTTTCTATCTTTCTGGTAGTGATCGTACTATCGCATATCGCTTTGATGGCTTTAAAGAACACGCAGGTTCCACAATATGGATCTCTGGCCCCTCAATTTTAAATGTACAGAAACGAGAAGATTCTATTGCTCTTGGTTATCAAGATGGTGATAAAAAAGATTATTATGCTGAATTAAGTCTAACAGTGACTACTCCGGAAGAAACAAAAAGTAGTTGGAGCAAGAATTTAATTTTTAAATTATCAAAAACAGCAGACACATTTCTTAAGAAGCAAATAACTTACAAGCAGGATGGCAACTTAGCCAAAATATTCGATCTTATAAAACAAGATGAGTCTTGCAAGCAATCTCCTTTTAGCATTGACTTTAAACAAATACAAAAACACATCAATGACTACAATAATAATATGGATGTAGTCCCCATTCAACCCGAAGTAGAAGCTGGCTTTCATTGCAAAGTAGAATCTAGCTTGAATTTAATACAAGCGATTGGGAAACTTATCTTAAAAATACAAAAAAATGACGAAAAAAATAGTGCTGAGATTCGAAAAAAGCAAAACAAACAAATCGTAAAAATAGCTCCAGATTTCGCATTAGCAGAATTAAAAGAACTAAAAAGCACAGAAATTAACCAGCTTCGCTGGGATAAAGCCATAGATATAGACAATGTTTTGAAAGATTTCAATTATATTTTAGATGGTGAGTATTTACCTAATCTAAAATATAATAGTAAGCAGGCAATGATGGTAAGCTTCAAGCCGAATAACAATATTGTCCTAAAAAAAGAACGATGCATCAGAATCATAAGGCTTTATAAAAACATAGGTATACCAAAATTAGCAAATATAGTACGGGTGCGTTTGAAAAATATCGCTAATTGTACTAATTTAAGAAATATCAGCAATAACCATGCTCCGATTACTGACAGTGATATAAGAAACCTGCCTCAAGTTTGGAAAAATATAAATAATATCGCTGATAATGCTTTACATACGCTAGCTAACACAGCTAATGCAGCTAAAGTAGCGCGAATGCATTGTAAAAAAACCACAATCATGCCAATCATGAGTAAAGCTGGATATTTAACTGTCTAGTAGTCGATAAAAATAATAATAGTAGAGGCTGTAATTTAAATAGATTTTTTTTTTACGGATACAGAGAATAGTGGCAAGTTAATCGACTTCATGCAATTGCAAGTTTTTTTCTATATTGAGTCCAATTCTTAATCCTATTTTGTGCGACACCGCTCTCAATTGCCGCCTTTGCTACTGCTACCGGAATGGTGCTAATTAGGCGTGGGTCAAATGGATCAGGAATTAAATAGTCTGCACTTAAAATAGCACCCGCTTTATTGGGCGTATGCGTTAGTGCTACCAGCGCATTGACACATGCCATTTGCATCTCTTTATTGATAGTAGTTGCGCCTACATCGAGTGCGCCGCGAAAAATAAAAGGGAAACAGAGCAAGTTATTGACTTGATTAGGATAATCAGAACGACCTGTACAAATAATTACATCTGAGCGTGCTGCTTTTGCAATTGTCGGTAAAATTTCTGGTACCGGGTTGGCTAATGCTAAAATTAGCGGATGGGGTGCCATTTTACGCACCATATCGGCATTGAGCACACCTGCGGTAGAGCAACCAATAAATATATCGGCGTCGGCTATCACTTCTGCCAAAGTATGTAATCCATTGTCAGCAATAGCATAAGTAGTTTTACTTGCTGCCATATTTACTTCACGTTGATGATAAATGACACCTTTAGAGTCACACATAATTATGTTGCTACGCGGCAAGCCAAATAGCGCTAGGAGCTGCAAACAAGCAATCGCTGCTGCACCCGCGCCAGAGACAACCACTTTTGTATGCGCTAGTTTTTTTCCTGTCAACGTTAAGCCATTTAACACTGCTGCAGTGCAAATGATAGCAGTACCATGTTGATCATCATGGAAAACAGGAATATTTAGCCGTTTCTTCAATTCTTGTTCAATATAAAAACACTCTGGTGCTTTAATATCTTCCAAGTTAATGCCACCAAAAGTTGGCTCTAGTGCAGTGATAATATCGATTAATTTATCTGGATCTGATTCATTAATTTCAATATCAAATGCATCAATATCAGCAAATTGCTTAAATAATATCGCCTTACCCTCCATTACTGGCTTACTTGCAAGCGCACCAATATTGCCTAAACCAAGTACAGCGCTGCCATTAGAAATTACACCGACTAAATTACCTTTGGCGGTGTATTGATACGAAGAGAGGGGATTTTTTTGAATCTCCAGACAGGGCGCTGCCACGCCAGGAGAGTAGGCTAAAGCTAACGTTTGTGCAGAATCTATCTTTTTAGTCGGTACGATGGCAATTTTACCTGGGATGGGATATTGATGAAAGTGGAGTGCTTCAAGCATAACTTCAGTACTCGAATTGTTTTTTTTTAGCATGATATTCTGTTCTTTTTATTATGTTAATCAAGCAAGCATATATAATATTCCATTATGTAGTAAATAAGGATACTTTGAATAGGTCCAATTTCGATATTTTGAGTAGAGAACAAGTGTAAAACAAATATACATTATGTGATAAGTACGTGGAAGCAGTGACTCAATCAGCGCTGCACGCGCACAACCACAGGCATTTAGAGGATCGGTTTAGTCGCAATACGCAATGATTGCGGAATTTCAAATTTAATTTCCTCCTTACGGCCTGCAAGCGTTACCACTCGTGTTTTATAATTCATTGTAAGGTAATCGAGCACCTCTTGTACTAACACTTCAGGTGCTGATGCGCCAGCAGTAATACCTAATTTGCAAACTTGATGTAGCCAAGAAGTTTGAATATCTTTGGCTGAATCAATTAAGTAAGCAGCTTTGCCAAAACGTTGTACCACTTCTGCTAAACGATTTGAATTAGAAGAGTTTTTCGAACCAATTACCAAGACACAGTCCGCTATTTCTGCCAATTGTCGCACGGCCTGTTGACGATTGGTGGTGGCATAACAAATATCATCTTTGCGTGGTCCGATAATATATGGAAATCTTTCTCGCAATGCTGCAATTACTTCAGCAGTATCATCAATAGAGAGCGTTGTTTGCGTCATAAAAGCCAAATGGCGCTCATTTTTAATAGTGAGTTTTACAATATCAGCAGGCTTCTCTATCAAATAAATTGCGCCCGCGGGATTGCTATACTGGCCTAATGTACCCTCTACTTCAGGATGACCGTTATGGCCGATTAAAATCACTTCTTGCCCTAATCTACTGGCTCGTATCACTTCCATATGCACTTTTGTTACCAAAGGACAGGTGGCATCAAAAAGCATTGTTAAGTGACGTGCTTTTGCTTCTGCTTTCACCGCTTTTGAAACACCATGTGCAGAAAAAATTAAAATCGATTCATCTGGAACAGCAGCAATCTCTTCAACAAAAACGGCACCACGCTGCTTTAATTCATCGACAACATAACGATTATGTACCACTTCATGGCGTACATAAACTGGTGCGCCATATATTGTTAAAGCCTGTTTTACAATAGCAATTGCTCTATCTACACCGGCACAAAAACCGCGGGGATTAGCTAAATATATCTCCATCATAATAAACGGGCCATTTTATGCACTATCAGAATAACAACCATCATCACATTAACCCTCCTGCTTTTCTTTGTCTTGTTTATTATCAACACCCCATCGGTGAGGCAAAAAATTTTCAAGAAAAAGCAGCAATGCGCCGCAAACAATTGCAATATCAGCAAGGTTAAAGGTTGGCCAATGCCACTCAGCAACATAAACATCAATAAAATCGATCACCACGCCATATAGTAATCGATCATATAAATTTCCTACGGCCCCGCCAATAATGAGTGCGTAAGCGCAATTAGTAAGACGCTGTGATGCCATATTAAGATAGAGCAGCCGCATCAACACCATCACAATAACAATCGTTATGCCAACAAAAAACCAGCGTTGCCAACCATTATGATTGGCTAAAAAACTGAATGCGGCACCATGATTTACCACATAAGAGAGGTTTAAATGTGGCAGCAAGGGAACGGTTTCAGAGAGTTGTAGCCTCTCCGTCACCCAAGATTTCGTGCATAAATCACTCATAAAGATTAAAATTGCTAGCCATAGCCAGCTTAAACCGCTCGTTTTTATTTTTTGCTTAAACAAATTTACGCTTTTCACCGTCACCTATAATATTGTTAACACAACGTCCACATATATCAGAATGATCCGCTATTGTGCCAACGTCAGTGGTGTAATGCCAACAGCGTGCACATTTTTTTCCTGCAGCGTGTTGCCAAGTAATCTGTAAATTTTCTACTAACTCGCTAACATAGCTACTAGCTGCTGGTGCCTGCGCAATATCTTTGACAGTGACTGCGGAGGTAAGCAATAAAAATCGAAATTCTTCGCCTAGTTGTGCGATATGCTCAGCAAGCAATGGTGAAACATACAGCGTAATCGTAGCAGCGAGTGTGCTACCAATTGATTTCTCATGACGAGCACTTTCGAGCACTTTATTTACTTCACTGCGAATTAGCAATATTTGTGACCAAAATTCATCATTTAATATGGTCTGCGAATCAAGTGGCATTAAGTGTTTATACCAAATTTGCGTAAAAACATAAGGCTCACGCTCACCTGGTAAATGTTGCCAAATTTCATCAGCAGTAAAGGAGAGAATCGGGGCTAACCAACGCACCAATGCTTCGATAAGATGGAATTGTGCTGTTTGTCCGCTACGATGCGGTAAACTGCCACTTTTAATGGTGTATTGTCGATCTTTTATAATATCAAGATAAAAAGAACCAAGCTCTATCGAGCAAAAATGCATAATATGTTGTACGATATAATGAAAATCATAACGCTCATACGCCTTGATAATATTTTGTTGCAAAGCGTGTGCACGACTCACTATCCAGCGATCAATGGTTACCATTTCATCCATTGGCACTACATCTGTTGCCGGCTCAAAACCATGCAGGTTGGCTAATAAAAAACGAGCGGTATTACGAATACGACGATATGCATCGGTTGAACGCTGTAAAATTTCATCTGAAACCGCCATTTCACTCGTATAATCACTATTAGCAACCCATAATCGTAAAATATCACCACCCAATTTATTGACAATATCTTCCACATTAATGGTATTGCCGACTGATTTTGACATTTTATGCCCCTGCCCATCGACTGCAAAACCATGCGTCAAGACTTGTTTGGCTGCTGTTTTTTGCTTAGTGGCTACAGCGATCATCAGAGATGACATAAACCAACCACGATGTTGATCAGAGCCTTCAAGCATCAGATCAACTGGATGACCTGCTAAATCAGCTCTTGCATCAACGACTGAGCTATTCGTTGAACCAGAATCAAACCATACATCAAGTGTATCAGTTGATTTAACATACATTTTTTGCTCTTCCGCAGTCAGCAATGTACTTGGGTCAAGCTGCCACCATGCTTGCACACCAGCAGTTTCAACTTGCAGTGCAACTTGCGTTAATAACTCAAGTGTTCGTGGATGGGGCTGGCCACTCTCTTTATGAATAAAAAGCGCTAACGGTACTCCCCAATAGCGCTGTCGGGAAATACACCAATCAGGACGATTAGTGACCATTTTTTCAATACGCTCTTTACCCCAACTTGGCAGCCATTGGGTTGTTTGAATCGCTTCCAATGCCTGCTGCCGCAGCTTATTTTTCTCCATACTGATAAACCATTGTGGTGTTGCACGAAAAATAACAGGGCATTTATGACGCCAACAGTGCGGATAACTATGCTCAATTTTATCGACATAAATAAGGGCTTTGTTCTGTTTCAATAGCGCAATAATAGGTTCATTAGCGTTAAATATAGAGAGTTTATCCAATAGAGGGTGTGTGCCTATAATAAAGCAACCATCAGGACCAACTGGATTAGCAACCTCTAACTGGTAATGCTGCCCAACAATAAAATCATCTGGACCATGGCCAGGTGCAGTATGCACAATTCCAGTACCTGAGTCAGTGGTCACATGTTCGCCTAAAATAGCGGGTACAGTAAATGATAAAAAGGGGTGATTAAAAAAGAGACCTGTTAATTCAGCGCCTTGACACTCACCAATAACTTGCCACTCATGCCGATTTGTCCGTTGCATAAAGGAGGCAACCAGCGCTGCTGCTAATATAAAGGTATACTGCTCACAGCGTACTAGCTGATATGTCGACTCTGCATGCAAAGCGACGGCTCGATTAGCTGGCAGAGTCCAAGAAGTCGTCGTCCAAATCACCACGCCAATATTGGGTGCTATATCGACTGAAACATTAAATTTGGCACAAACTGCTGCTGCATCATGAGCTGAGAAAAAAACATCAAGTGCTGCTGAGTGGCGATTGATATACTCTACTTCAGCTTCCGCTAAAGATGAACCACACTCTACACACCAATGAACAGGTTTATCCCCTTTGTGCAAGTGTCCATTTTCAATGATTTTTTGCAATACACGGATAATATTTGCTTCTGTTTTAAAATCCATAGTGAGATAGGGATTATGCCAATCACCTAAAACACCAAGCCGCATAAAATCGCGTTTTTGAATGGCAATTTGCTTGGTAGCATAACGACGACATGCGGTGTGAAAAGCAATAATATCCTTTTTATCAAGCTTGTTTCCCATTAATTGTTCTACTTTGTGCTCAATCGGCAAACCGTGACAATCCCAGCCAGGAATATAGGGGGCATCATATCCGGACAGAGTTTTTGATTTAATGATCATATCTTTTAATATTTTGTTAATCGCATGCCCAATATGAATCTGACCATTAGCATAGGGTGGGCCATCGTGCAAAATAAATTTTTTCTCACCACGCCGAGCAGCACGAATATATTGATATAAATCTGCTGCTTCCCAACGCTTTAAGGTGATTGGCTCACGTTTTGCTAAATCACCCCGCATGGGAAAGGTTGTTTGTGGTAAATTTAATGTTTTCTTATAATCATTCATGCGTTATTAATATCCTATTTTATCATTTACCACTATAAGCGGCAGCACTATCATATTGATTAAACCATTGTTTTGCATAGGCAACATCATCAGTAATTTGCTCTATTAATGCAGATAAAGAGGGAAAGCGTTTTTCATCACGTAACTTTTGCAAAATTATTACATCAAGATGTTGCCGATACAATGCCAAGGGTTGCGAGCTAAAAAGATGTGCTTCTAGTTGAAACTGTTTACCATTTAGCGTCGGCCGATAGCCAATATTGGCGATACCAGGCAGCTGCTGTAATTGTTTACCTTGAGCCGTAATCAGATAAACTCCATGTAACGGTGATAATAAGCGTTTTAACACAATATTTGCGGTTGGAAAGCCAATTTTTTGCCCTAATTTTTGCCCATAACCAACACGACCATAAATGGAATAAGGGTGACCCAATCCGCTCTCCGCCAGCTTAAAATTGCCTGCTTTTAATGCTTTTCTCACCATTGTACTACTAATTCGTATTTGTAAATCTGTTGTAAAATCGACTGCTGTGAACACAGTAAAATCATTTTTTGTGCCATAATCTTTCAATAAAGCAATATTACCTGTACGATCATGACCAAAACAAAAATCTTCACCTGCTACAATTGATTTGATACCCAATTCTTGTACCAATATATCTATAATAAATCTCTTTGCGCTCATCTTGGCAATTTTTTGATTAAATGGCAAACAAAGTACCCCATCGATACCAGCGTGACATAAATGCACAATTTTTTGTGCTAATGGCATTAAGCGCGCGGGTGCTTGACTGCCCAAAAAAAACTCTAACGGTTGCGGCTCAAACAGCAACACTAAAGTGGGAAGATGATAATGTGCACCCTGCTGACGCAATTTTGTTAAAAGTGCCTGATGACCAAGGTGTACACCATCAAAATTACCAATTGCAAGCACGCAACGAGGCCATCGACGGCGCCAAGGATCTAAATTTGGTAATCCTCTAATAATATGCATTGATTATTTGTTGATTTATCATAATAAAATTACTTACAAGTTTTGTTATAGTTTACATTAATCAGTTACTTTTAATAATGGTTGTACTGCTACACTATTTTTAGAGGCCTCTTTTCTTGGTAATATGCACTCTACTGCCTGTTCTCTTTACGTATAAAGAGTTGACAATTTCTAGCTAAAAGTGCATATTTTGCTTTTTTATTGACGGCATTTTTTTTAATCATCTCTAATTTAATGAATTATATTTAAGGAGTCTACTTTGGCAAACACAAAATCAGCTAAAAAACGCGTAAAACAATCAGAAAAACGTAGGCAGCGCAACGCAAGTCAACGCTCTATGTTACGCACATATATCAAAAAAGCCTATGCAGCAGTCAGCGCTGGTGATAAAACAGAAGCAGATATTGCATTTAAAAAAATGCAGCAAGTGGTCGATATCAAATCAAGCAGCGGCTTAATTCACAAAAATAAGGCAGCGCGTCATAAATCACGCTTGAGTAAACATATTAAAAATATGGCAGAGAGCACTACAGCAGTAGCAGCGAATTAATTGACACTTTATTGATAAATAGTCTAGATTTATGTGTATGAATATTTTTATCGATATAAAATCATCTTTTAGCGCAGTAGTGAATAACGCTATTCTTCAAGCAGGGTGTTGACTCAAAATCTTTTGACATCTCTAGCTGCTTAACGAGCAAATATGGTCAATCCAAACAAACCAGAAGAGCATAATGCTACAACTGATTTCGGTTTTCACCGAGTGCCATTGAGAGAAAAACGCAAACTGGTTGAAGATATCTTCAACTCTGTCGCAACAAAATATGATTTAATGAACGATTTAATGTCATTTGGCATTCATCGATTATGGAAACGTTTTACGCTCAATGACAGCGGTGTCCAGCCCGGCCAAACTGTATTAGATTTAGCCGGTGGGACTGGTGATTTAGCTGCAAAATTTGCAAATTTAGTTGGCACTACTGGGTTTGTTTGTTTGGCCGATATCAATTCCGCAATGCTGAAAGTAGGTCGTGATAAGCTCCGCAGTCAAGGCATTATTAGTAATGTTGCCTATCTTCAAGTTGATGCAGAATCATTACCATTTGCTAATCACTATTTTGATTGTGTTACCGTGGCATTTGGGTTGCGCAATATGACAAATAAAAATGCAGCATTGCAAGAAATTTTTCGTGTGCTTAAACCTGGCGGCCGTCTGCTCATCTTAGAGTTCTCTAAACCGATATATCAACCAGTGAGTAAGTTATACGACTTATACTCTTTTTATATTTTACCGAAAATGGGTAAACTGGTGGTACAAGATAGCGAAAGTTATCGCTATTTAGCAGAGTCAATCCGCATGCATCCTTCACAAGAGGAATTAAAATCAATGATGCAGGAGGTTGGCTTTACACAAGTCAGCTATAAAAATTTCTCTGCTGGCATTGTTGCACTCCATCGTGGTTTTAAATTTTGATGATATATCCTCTGTTTTGGCTAAGCGCTTGCGCATACCAGCACAGTATCAGGTGAAGCCAACGTGAAGTTATCCGCACTATACCGGCTTTACGTAATTTGGCGCATTTTTTTGCAATATGGACTTGAGGAGATGTTGCCTCGAAATCGTTTAACCCTGCCACTACGTATCATCGCTAAACTCTTATTTTGGATCAAAAATAGACATAAAACAGCCGCGCTCAATTGGCGATTACGAATGGCATTACAAACACTTGGTCCAGTTTGGATTAAATTTGGTCAAATGCTCTCTACCCGCCCCGATTTACTGGGTACTGATTTTTGTGAAGAGCTCACTCTCTTGCAAGATAAAGTTACCCCCATTTCAGGACAACTTGCACAGCAGCAAATTAGTACTGCTCTCAATATGCCGCTAGAAGATCTCTTCACGGAATTTGATATTACACCGCTTGCTTGTGCCTCAATTGCACAAGTACACACCGCACGATTGCGCCACAGTGGTAAAGCAGTCGTATTAAAAATCATTCGGCCTGATGTGCATAGTTTGATTACAGCTGACGTTGGATTAATGCATGTATTGGCAAAAGCATTAGCACGTTGGTTGCCAGATGGTCGTCGTTTGCGCCCAGAAGCAGTGGTGCGTGAATATGAAAAAAGCTTGTTCGATGAACTGAATTTATTGCGTGAAGCAGCAAACGCTATCCAATTACGACGTAATTTTGCTGATAGCCCACTGCTTTACATTCCTGAAATTTATCCCGATTATTGTCGTGAAAATTTATTAGTTATGGAACGTATTTATGGGATCCCTATTTCAGATATAGCAATGCTAAAAACACATCAAATTGATTTATGTCGGCTAGCTGAAAGCGGCGTGGAAATTTTTTTTACTCAAGTTTTTCGTGATAGTTTTTTTCATGCCGATATGCATCCTGGTAACATTTTTGTTAGCAAATGTCACCCTGAAGCACCGCAATATATTGCGATTGATTTTGGTATTGTCGGCGTATTAAATCAGGCTGATAAGCGTTATTTAGCAGAAAACTTTGTTGCTTTTTTTAATCGAGATTATCGCACTGTTGCCCAGCTACACATTGATTCGGGTTGGATCCCACCAGAAACTTGCGTGGAAGAGTTTGAATTTGCTATTCGAACAGTCTGTGAGCCTATTTTTAAAAAACCATTGGCAGAAATCTCTTTTGGTCATGTGTTGCTTAATCTCTTTAACACTGCTCGTCGTTTTAATATGAGCGTTCAACCTCAGTTAGTATTGTTACAAAAAACGCTATTGTATGTTGAAGGCCTTGGAAGACAACTCTATCCACAACTTGATTTATGGCAAAATGCAAAGCCTTTTTTAGAAAAATGGCTCAAAGAGCAAATGGGAGTACGCGCTTTATGGCGAGCACTTAAAACGCGTTATCCACGCTGGTCTGCACAGTGGATAGAGCTCCCGGATCTGATTTATAATGATTTACGCAACCGCGGCCGCTACAATAAAAATAACGATATTCCATTAAAAAATTGGATTTTACGCACCCAAAGAAGTTATCAATCAGCATTTTTATTTGGTATCGGTGTTGTATTGGGATTAGCGAGTACAGCCTGTTATCTTGCAAAAGATAATAAAGCTGCATTGATACTTTTTTTGATGGCAGTATTAGTATGGCGACGTGGTTTTGTTAAACTTGCTATTTCAAACCATGCGTCTAGTGATCATCGTTAGCGTAATTTATCAATTACTGCAGCGATAAAAATAGGAAAAAAAAATGGGTGGCATCAGTATTTGGCAACTATTAATTACGCTACTAGTCATATTTTTTGTATTTGGCAGCCGTCGTTTGAGTTCTTTGGGTAGTGAATTGGGTATGGCGCTCAAAAATTTTAAAAAAGCATTATTGGAAGAAAACAGTGCACATGAAAAGGAAATTAGTGATAATAAAGATGCAGCACAACCCTTGCAAAAAGCAGAGCTTTTTGAACATCCAAATTCAGTGGAGCAAGCAGTACCACAATCAACTAAGTTCAATACTATGAGACAAAAAAATGTTGATAGCGAAGCTTCAAATATTACGCCTAATCAATCGCCTTCCATGATAAAAAAAAGCAATCACCAGGAGTAAATTTTGTTTATCGGCAGCGGTGAAATAATAGTCGTGCTAATTGTCGCTCTACTCATTTTAGGACCAACGCGTTTACTAACATTGATACAGCATACTAAAGAGATAATAGTCGCGATAAAACGCTGCTGTCAGCAAGCTCAAATAGAATTAGAGGATGCATTAGTAAAAGAGGAGATAGAAGCGTGTGCTAAGGAGATAAAACAACCATTGGAAGAGGTGAAATCAGCTTTACTGAAGGGATCAGAAAACGCGCTTCCCAATGATATCAAAGCTCTGCCTGAATCTGAAATCAATACTACTGAACAATTACCAACACCCTTATCTACTGCTATTGCTTCTTCTAATAAAAAAAAATAAGTAGTGTTTGGGCACTGTTTGTGCTTTCCTAAGATTAATGGCGATATCACTACAAAAGGTTATAACGCAAATGTTAACCTCTCAATCATTAGCCTTTTACGCAAAGAGATTAACTTAAAATGGTTTACTTAATATTAAATGATTTAATCTTCTTATTAATCACTCGAATGTTTATAAATAAAAAAAGCAGATGCTAAAAAATTTTTCATCCCGCTCATTAATGAGTCATTTACAGCTATTACGACGTATTGTATTCAAATCATTGCTTTGTACTGCTCTTTTTTTTCTATTATTGGTCAATTATCGTAATGACATTTATACAAAAATCGCATTACCTTTATTAGAAAAGCTGCCGCTTGACACCAACAATATGATAGCTACTGAAGTCATTTCCCCTTTTACTACACCACTTAAATTGACGCTCTTTACTGCGCTACTATTTTCAGCACCATTCATCCTTTATCAGGTGTGGCGCTTTATTGTTCCAGCGCTTTATCAGCACGAGAAACGCTTTGCTTTACCTTTTATAATCTCTAGCGTATTGCTATTTTACCTCGGTATCGCATTCTCATATTGTATTGTTTTGCCACTGCTATTCTCTTTTTTAATACAAACAACACCAAACGGTGTAGTGATGGCAATCGATATTCATCACTATCTTGACTTTACCACTACCCTATTTCTCTCTTTCGGTTTTAGTTTTGAAATACCAGTACTGATTTTTTTACTTTGCTACTATGGGATTACTACACCACAACAACTTCGTCAAAAACGCGCTTCTATTTTTGTGGGTGCCTTCATTGTTGGCATGATATTGACTCCACCTGATGTAATTTCACAAACTTTACTCGCACTACCGCTCTATATATTATATGAATTAGGTATATTTTGTGTATCATGCTGGTGCCAGAAGGGTCCTGACCAAAATCAACCAACACTAAAAAAATAGCAAACTATCAATTAATGGTATATATATTTTATATTGATCACTGGAGAAATATAATAATGCAACTCAGCTTACGACAATTTCCAACAACTCGGCTACGACGGATGCGCTGTAGCGATTTTTCCCGACGTTTAATTGCGGAAACTCATCTAAGCGTTAATGATTTGATTTATCCTGTTTTTGTTATGGAAGGGGAAAATCAGCGCCAACCTATCGCTTCAATGCCGGGTATATTTCGTACAACGCTCGATTTATTGGTACAAGAGGCAAAAGAGATAGTTGCACTTGGTATTCCAATAATAGCAATCTTTCCAGTGATTGAGCAGAAAAAAAAATCGGCGGATGCAGAAGAAGCTTATAATCCTGAAGGTTTAATCCAGCGTACAATTAAAACCTTAAAAGCAGAGGTACCTAATTTAGGCTTATTAACAGATATTGCGCTTGATCCTTATACATTAAATGGTCAAGATGGTATCAGCAACAAAGCAGGTTATATTGATAATGATATCACTAATGAAAAATTAGTTGCACAAGCCTGTTCACATGCAATTGCAGGTGTTGATATTGTGGCACCTAGTGATATGATGGATGGCCGCATCGGTGCCATTCGTCGTCAATTAGAAGCAATTGGATTAGTAAATACACAAATTATGGCCTACTCAGCAAAGTATGCCTCTCATTTTTATGGCCCTTTTCGTAGTGCAGTAAATTCAAATAAGCAATTAGGAGCCGCTAATAAAAAATCATATCAACTCGATCCAGCTAATAGTAATGAAGCATTACATGAAATTGCGCTTGATATCAAAGAGGGTGCAGATATGGTAATGATAAAGCCAGGAATGCCTTATTTAGATATTGTTTATCGCGTGAAACAACAATTTGGGATGCCTACTTTTGCTTATCAAGTGTCAGGAGAATATGCAATGCAGCAAGCGGCTATTCAGAATGGATGGCTTTCAGAGCATATTATTATCGAATCATTACTCGCCTTTAAGCGCGCGGGTGCAGATGGAATATTTACCTATTTTGCTAAATACGCAGCACACTTAATTCAACAGAAAAATATATAATTTCTGCAGCAACTTCATATCAAAATGCTACAATTACAATATTTTACGGGCAAAAAAAATATGAAACTAGTACAATGACAGCGTTTTTTCTATATATTCTACTCTCTTTTTTTAACTAATAAAATTAAAAGATAAGCAACGAAAATAGATAATATATAATTTCGTTATCTATTTTATAATATGTGCTATTTTACTTATATAATGAGTTAGCTATGTTAAATCAAATAACAAATTTTGTTAAAAATCACTCATTTTTGAGTGGAATTTGGTTGATGTTATTTTTACTGTTACTGTTTTTGACCGTTAAAAGTTTTCTCTCTAAAGTAAAAACACTAACAACAGCACAAACAATCAATCTTATTAATAACCAGCAGGCAATTATCGTTGATATACGTGAGCCAGTCGAATATCGTGCTGGCCATATAATTAATTCAGTAAATGTTTCATTTAGTGATATAAAGAAAAAGATATTATCTGAGCTTATAGCGTATCAAAGTAAACCTATTATTATTGTTTGTGGCAGTGGGATATCTGCAGCAACTGCTGCTGAAATATTAGTTGAAAGTGGCTTTATTAATGTTTCAATCTTAAAAGATGGGCTGGTTAACTGGGAACAACAAAATTTACCGTTAACAAAAACTGGTAATCAAAATAAGCGCAAAAAATTACCTAAACAATTGGAGGCTACAGTGAGAGTTGAAATTTATACTAAAACAACCTGTCCCTTTTGCCAACGTGCTAAGGCACTACTGCAGAAAAAAGGGGTGCAATTTGAAGAGATTATTATTGATAATGCGCCAGAGAAAAGAGAGGAGATGCTTGCTCGTAGTGGCGGAGCTAAAACAGTACCTCAAATTTTCATCAATAATCAGCACATTGGTGGTTGTGATGATTTACATTCCTTAGATGCTAATGGAAAACTTGATCAACTATTACAACAATAGTGCTAATTAATATTTAGCAGTAAAAAAGTAGCGTTACATTGCTACGATTAAATGTCATAAATTTTTATCAAAATTTAACAATATCCCTATTCTCACTAATCCAGGATTAAACGTATGACAAATACTGATATAGACTCCTGTGCCATAACACTGGTACGTAGTTACATAAAAGATCTCTCCTTTGAAGTATTACCTCATCCTTTATATTTAGTACAAAAATTAAAAGGCTCATCAAAGCTGGATTGTGATTTTCGCTGCAATTTTCAAGCATTAGAAAATAACTATTATGAAGCACAAATGTATACGAAGGTAACTTCTTTTATAGAAGAGGGTCAACTATTTATTGTTGAAATCCAGTACCATGGAATTTTCTATGCTGATCCCACCGAATCGAAAGAAAAAATTTTACGTTTTTTATCTGTGCCAGGCATGCAGATGCTTTATCCTCATCTACAATTAACCGTTAATACCTTACTCAACAATAATGGTATGTTTCCTCCAATTGTTTTTCCTATGTTTAATTTTGAACAGGGATATGATAATTATCTTCAACAACAAGAAACAGCGCCAGCATCAAATGATGCAAATAACGCATCACCTCCTAGCGATACAGCAGAACAAGATAGTGACGATGTGGCAGCCTCAGAAAAAATAATTAATATAAAAAAGAAATCAAAAAGTACAGCTTCTGATTCTAAGCTTGTTGATCAAACAAAAATTAGTGATGAAAGTGTGACTAAAAAAAGCAAAACGACAAAAAAAACTAAACAAAATGATTGATGTTGTTTTACAACATAATTAAATTTCAGCACGACAAATCAGTTTATTGTCGTGCCCGCAACAAAGGGAATAATTTGCTTGCGTAACTCGTATAGGAGCAAAATAGATGAAAGCTTGTGACATATCCTCACTCACAGTGATTGGCGCTGGTGTTTTTGGTATGGCACTAGCAATCACAGCCGCTCGTCATGGTATTAACGTGACCCTTTGGGGAAGAGATCGTCAATACATTGAAAAATTAGCACAGAATAACAATTATATTTGCAATAATGAGGAAGTTGAGCTCCCTTCTAATCTAAAGCTGAGTACTGATTTATGCACGGCTGTTGCCTCGAGTGATATCATTCTTATTGCCCTGCCAAGTAAAGCATTTCAGACCATAATAGAAGATATCGCACCATTTTTACATCATAATGCAGGGGTCGTATGGGTGACAAAAGGCCTAGCAAATGCTTCTGGTCAATTTTTGCATCAAGTTGCACAACAAATATTAGGCCTTGATAGACCATTAGCTGTGCTCTCCGGCCCTACTTTTGCAGGTGAATTAATAAGTGGCCAACAAACAGGAATTGTTCTTGCAGCTGCTGATATTACTTTTGCAACTAACATAAAAGCACTATTATCGACACAATATTTACATATAAAATTAAGTAGTGATATGGTTGGTGTACAATTGTGTGGCGCTTTAAAAAATGTTATTGCGATTGCGCTCGGTATTGCCGATGGTCAAGGCGTTGGTGCAAATACTTCTGCATTTTTGATCACGCAAGGATTAGTAGAAATGAAAAAGCTTGGTGCAGTCTTAGGTGCCGATGTTGCTACGTTTACTGGGCTTGCTGGTCTCGGTGATTTGATACTAACCTGCTTTCATCAGCAATCACGTAATTTTCGTTTTGGTTATCATATTGCTAAAGGCCAAACAGTAACTGATGCCCTTGCTGCAGCAGGCCAATGTGTAGAGGGCTATATGAATACAGAAACTTTCTATCAGTTAGTCACAAAACATCATCTTTTCACACCAATCATAAAAACAGTCTACGAAATTTTATTTAGAAACAAAAATCCGCTTACTTTAGTAAATGATATTTGCACCGCTAAATCAGATATTGATTAAAAATTGAGAGACATGCTTTTATTGGATACGTTAATGGCTGAAAAATCAGATTTGCACTATTATTGAGTTAATAACAAGTGGTGCGTTCTAATGGACTCGAACCATCGACCCCCACCATGTCAAGGTGGTGCTCTAACCAACTGAGCTAAGAACGCATTAGCAGAAAAAATGAGCCTACTGACTAAAAATAAGTTGCTATGTTAACGATATAACTGCTTTCTGGCAAGTTATAATCTTATTTAGCGCAGTATAAATTTGTTGAATGCTGCTTTTTGGCGTATTACCGCTTTAAAAAATAGTGATTTGCTGTAATTCAACCTCCGGTATCAGGCTTCAAAAAAAAAAAGTCAATCTCCCTGAAACTATAAAATATCTCTAGAAATATCCTACAAAAATAAACCAAATAATTCCCCCTTTTTTTTGGGTATGCGTCTTTCTTATATTAATAAAAGCAATTCATTAAATTTATCGCCTTTGCCTAAAAGAAATATATTGCTTGAAATGGAAATAAAATTTTAACGGTAATAATTATAAGCTTATTACTTCGAATAAAATCAAGGAAAAACCAATAATTAAACTAGCATAAAGCATCCATTGACCACCAAATGCACGATATTGATATTTTTCACGACGACGTTTTTGTAATACGCATAAAGCAGGTAAAATTATCGCTAAAATAATACCAGAGAGACTCGCATACACAATTGCGGCCATAAATGCATCAGGATAAAAAAGAACACAAACCAGCGGGGGCAAAAAAGTAATAGCAAGCACTTTCATTTCGTTTACCAAGTTCTTTTCTTGCTTAAATAAATTTTTGTAATAATTAGATAAACTTAAACCTACACCAAGAAAAGAAGTTGATATTGCAAAAATTGAAAAAATATTGAAAACAGTAGCAACGATAGATGAGTTTAATACTTTATCGACTTCTGTGATAAGTTGAGGCAAACCAGTGATTAAAATTATATTTTCTGGTGTTACTGAGCCAAAAATAACAAGTTGCCATAAAAAATAAAGCACACCTGGCAGAGTAATACCGATGATAAGGCTTTTTTTAAATGCACGCTCTTCATGATTAACATAGTTAAGGATCGTCGGAATGCAAGGAAAAACCATAAAACTAAACATAATGGCAGGGATAGCTTTTATTTTATCAGTTAAAGCAAAACTCTCCACCATTAAATAACTTGGTGTTATTTTAGGGAGCATAAACATGATAACTATTCCAAGTAACAATAGCATGGTGAAGACTAAAAAACGGTTAAAACGATCAGCTAGTTGTATACCTAGGTATATTATCACTGCAAATAAGGCTGTAAATCCGATTGAAAATAAGGTTTTTTTTAAAGCAATCGTCTTATCAACCATTGCTGAATGAGAAAAAAAGATAGCATATAAGAAGTCACCTGTAGCCATAATATAAGCGGACATACAACTATATACTAACAAAAGTGTACTTGCGCCGAGCACCCAAGTACCTACTCTACCTAGGTATTTTTTTGTTAATCCATGCAGATCAAAATTTCCTGTATTACCTTGATACATTTCAAGGAAGAGTAGCGATGAATATCCGCCCATAAATAACATTGAAAAAATCAAAATGAGGGTAATAACGTCAAACTGTAACCCAGCAGTAGATAAAGGCATTGCTAATACGCCAGCTCCAATGGCAGTCCCTGCGATAATAAACCCACTCCCTAAAATGCGACTATTTTTCATCATCCAACTCCTTATTATTTTTATTATTTAAATAAAAAATTTACTCACTTCAACCAATACAATCACACCCCCTATCATGAAAATAAGTAATAAAACAGCATTACCTCCCCATAAATGATAGGTATATTGCTCCTGTTGCCGTTTTCGCCATACTGCAAGAGGTGGCAAACAAAAAGCCAAAATGGATCCTAAAGAGACTAGCAAACTCGCTGTCCGTATAAAAGCATCCGGGTAAAAGAGCGTTGCAAACAGCGGTGGTAAAAAAGTTAACAACATGATTTTACTTTTAGTCAATAATGTTCCATTTTTACTATTAACATTAAAAGCAGCAGTAAAATAATTAACTAATCCTAAAACAACACCAAATAGTGATGTAATAATTGCCAGGAGTGCACAAAAATTAATCGTGATAACTAAATATGGAGAGGGCACAATTTGACTGAGCACACTTAATAAACTTTCCAAACGAGGTTCAATTTTATTTACGCTATCGGGTGATAACGATCCAAAAAGTGCAATTTCCCAAATAATATAAATTGATAGCGGTATTATCCCTGCTCCCCACAATAATGCTTTCTTAAACGCGCCCAGATTGCCATTAACGTAGCGTATTACAGTCGGAATGACTTGAAAAAACATAAAACCAAACAAAATTAATATCACATTTGACACTTTTGATAAGCTAAAAACGGTCGTAGGCGGCGTAAACAAGTTTACACGACTTATCTCAGGCAATAACAGCGCTGTAGCCATACCAATGGAGAGCAATAAACCAATCAAAAAGATTCGATTAATATAATCAAAACGCGATAAACCAAGCAGTATCATGGTAGCGATAAAAGCAATTAATCCACCGCTAAACAGCGGTTGCGATATGCTTATATTGCTGACCAGTTGCTTCAATAGTGCATCAAATACCGCATAAGCACCGAGCAAATACAGGGTAGAGAGTGTATAAAGGATAGTAATAATACCAAAGCGAAAAAACAGCGCTCCTACTTTGCCAAGATAGAGTTTGAATAAAGCAGCTATATCGTACTCTAATGATTGATTTTGATAGAGTTCAAAAAAAAGCAAAGCTGAACAGGAAGTAAACAGCGCGCTCAATATAAATAATAGAACATTTGTTTGAAAACTCAAAAAAGCAGTTGCAATTGGCATCGTCAACATACCTGCGCCAACCATTGCGCCCGTAATAATCCCTACTCCGCCGATCACACGATTATGCATAGTTACCCTTTTATCTCCTTTTTTAAGTAAGCGCCTAGTTAATAGGATATATTTTAAATATTATTAATTTAAATGTTAGTAATAATCTCTACAGCTACTATTAATAAACCAATAATAAACGCAGTAAATAACATCCATTTACCACCAAAAGCACGATAAGTATAATTAAATACTGCTTGATGACGTTTTTTCCATACCATAATGACAGGAAACGGCAATGCTAAAATTGCCCCAATAGCACCGGTATAGCTGACAACACGACCAAATGCATCTTGAAAAAAAAGCGCAATAAATAGTGGAGGTAAAAAAGTGAGCATGGTAGTTTGTGCGCGACCGACACCATCATCCTTACGTTTAAATTGTTTGGCTAAATACTCAAAAAGCCATAAAGAGGCACCAAATATTGATGTCATAATTGCTAAAATGGCAAAACATTGGATAAAAAGCACAATTGAGGGAGTGGTCAGTGTTTGCTCTAAAGCACGTAATAATCCTTGTAATCCTGTTTTTTGTTCCACTAAAGTAGTAATTGTTTCAGATGAAAGTGAACCTAAAATAGCAATTTGCCATAAAATATAAACGAGCAAAGGAATTGCTGAACCAATAAAAATACTTTTTTTTAGTGCGCTAATATCATTATTTAAATATCGCACAATCGTTGGCACGCACGGAAAAAAGAAAAATCCGAGCGCAATAGTAGGAGCAATCGCAATTCTATCTAATAACGGTCGTGGTACCGAAATAAAAAAATTAGCGAATTCAATGTTTGGAAGTAACATTACTAAGCTGCATACTAAAAATATCAGCATTGCCATTAAAAGAGAACGGTTAAAAAAATCAGCGCGACTCACACCAATACCAACCATTAATGCAGCAATAAGCGCAAAAGCAGCGCTAAATAAAGCAGGGGATTGCTCAATAGAAAAAAAATGACGAAACACTGAATTCAGTAAATCACCGGCACCTATAATATAAGCAGCGGCTGCAAAATAGAGAAAAATAAGCGTTGTCATACCCAAAAAGGCAACCCCTTGAGTACCAAGATAATGCCTTGTTATACTAACAATATCTCCCACTTCTTTATGACCTTGAAATAACTCAACAAAAAGTAATGCGGAATAACACATTAATAACCAGGCACTAATAAAAATAAGTAATGTTATATCAAAACGAAAACCAGCAGTACCGACAGGCATCGCTAACATCCCTGCACCTATAGTGAGACCGGATACAATCAAAATACTACCTAAACTACGGTTTTTCATATCAATTTCCTTATTTTTATTATTAATATCATCTTCCCTATTATTTTTCATCTATATAAAAAATATAGGGGTAGAGCGTGTGATAAAAAACATTCGCCCTATCTTAAATATACTTAGCAAGTTATATAGTTATAATTAAAAAAATAATAAATTCAAATAAATAATTATATTTTATGCAATAAAAAATCATCTCTGTAGCTCATACCACTTTGAATACAAAGAAAAGTACCCTCCCTAATATTTACTCTATATTTATCATAACTGTACCGATAAAAATTTTCTCTTATTCTCTATTTTTAGCTAAACAAAAATCATTTTTATCATCTCTATTACATCTTCCCACCATTTTTTGTATTTAATATAGCAGCCACTTGCTCTGTAGTGATGCGTTGTAACAGCGGCTTAAAAGGGGCAAGGGTATGATCACATAGCGGTTCCGCAATATTCTGCCAGCATAAATCATGCTGCAAAAATGCTTCTACACGTTGCGCTAATTGCGGGACAACCGGTTTGAGATAAGTCATTAATAAACGAAAAAGGTTGATACCCAATGAACAAACTTGTTGTAATTGTTTTGCTAACTCAGGATTTTTTGCAATCACCCATGGTGCCTCTTGATCAATATAACGGTTGGCTTCGTCAGCTAACAACATAATATCACGCATCGCTCGACTAAAATCACGCTTTTGATAAGCCGTTTGAATACGTTCACCTGCTGCTAAAAAGTGAGCATAAACTGCTTGATCATCCAACTCTGCCGCCAATTTTCCTGCAAATCTTTTGTGAATAAAACCGGTACAACGTGAGGCCAAATTAACTACTTTGTTGACTAAATCAGTATTAACACGCTGAATAAAATCGTCCAAATTGAGATCTACATCAACAATTGCACCAGACAATTTAGTTGCATAGTAGTAACGCAAATAATCGGCATCTAAATGATCGAGATAATCACGGGCAGTAATAAAAGTCCCACGGGACTTTGACATTTTTTCACCATTGATAGTGACATAACCATGTACAAAAATGCCAGTTGGTATACGTAATCGACTACCTGATAACATTGCTGGCCAAAAAAGCGCATGAAAATAAACAATATCTTTCCCAATAAAATGATACAGCTCATGAGGGCTCTCTACCCGCCAAAAATCATCAAAATCTAATTCTGGATGTTTTTTACAAAAATGTTTAAATGCACTCATGTATCCAATTGGTGCATCAAGCCAAACATAAAAATATTTATCCGTCATACCCGGCACCTGAAAACCAAAATAGGGCGCATCACGTGTGATATTCCACTCAGCTAAGCCTGTCGTAAACCACTCTTGTAATTTATTGGCCACTTGCTGCTGTGTAACATAGGTAGGTAATATCTGCTGTAAGATGTCACTAAAGGCTGGCAAATCGAAAAAAAGATGGCAAGAATCACGCAATACGGGCACTGCATTAGATAAAATTGACCGAGGATCGGATAAATCAGTCGGCGCATACGTTGCACCACAAACTTCACAATTATCACCATATTGCTCTGTTGCATAACAACGTGGGCACGCTCCTTTGACGTAGCGATCAGGCAAAAACATGCCTTTAACTGGATCAAAGAGTTGTGAGATGATGCGTTGCTTAATATAACCATTTTGTTTTAATGTTTGATAAATCTCTTCACACAATTGCTGATTTTCATCACTATGCGTAGTATAAAAATCATCGAAAGCAATCAAAAAATCTTTAAAATCAGCAGTATGGGCTTGGTGAATTTGTTCAATTAATTGTGTTGGTGAAATACCTAATGTTTCTGCTTTAAGCATAATTGGCGTGCCATGGGCATCATTACCACAAATAAAATAAACATTATGATGCTGCATTTTTTGATAACGCACCCAAATATCAGCCTCAATATATTCCAGTAAATGACCAATATGAAGCGGGCCATTAGCATAAGGTAGAGCACAAGTAACTAAAATGTTTTTTTCTCTATTTTGCATGTTCAGACGACTCTTTTTTACACATTGATAATTGATAATAGCGAATACAGCATGATCTTAATGGAGTCAAAGTAAAAGAAGCAAATTTTGTTCAAATTATAATGAATATAATATGATTGTTTTGCACCATATTTAGCAGAGTAGTGATAACAATGGAGAAATGGATAAAACTTAGAAAAGTATTAACGCATACAGTGCCACAACCGACACCACTAAAAATAACTGTGCTTAATAACAGCTACTACCTTAATATAAAACTTAAATGTAACACTTGTTTTATTAGTAATAGCAGTTAAAAAACTTAATTAACATAATCACTATGAATTATAGCTAAACCCCAGCAATACGCATTGATTCAATTAAAACAGCACCGCTCTGAATGGTTGAGCGTTTTTCGGTATCATCACCAATTGCAATAATTTGCTTAAACATATTTTGCAAATTGCCCGCAATCGTAATTTCACTGACAGGATATTGAATTTCACCTCCCTCAATCCAAAAACCAGCCACACCACGTGAATAATCACCGGTCATTAAATTAATACCACTACCGATAAATTGTGTGACTAATAACCCTTTATTTAATATACGCAACATTTCAGAAAAATCCTTTGTCGGACCTGTCACATACCAATTGTATATACCTCCTGCATGGCCAGTCGTAGTACTATTTAATTTTCGCGCTGAATAACTTGAAAGCAAATAAGTTTGCAATTTTCCCGCTTGGATAATAGGACGTAGAGTTGGTTTTACCCCTTCACTATCAAAAGGGCGTGAAGCAAGCGCACCGATTGCATAAGGATCCTCAGTAATATTAAGCCATGCTGGAAAAATCGGTCTATCAATACTATTGAGTAAAAAACTTGCTTTACGATAAATATTATCACCCTTAATCGCCGCTGCTAAGTGTGGAAAATAGTGTAGTGGCAGCTTCTGCAGCAAATAAAAACAGGCTAGTGTCATAGTGCGTAATTTTTGTTGGATTAGGCGAGGCTATCGCCCGTTGCGCTGCCTCTTTGGCCGAGACTTGATTCTGGGCATGCAAGGTGCATGCCGGTTTTCTAGGCCTACTGACATGGTAAGCATGCTGCTATTTCCAGTTTCACCAATTATGTTCAGCAATACACGGCATGAGAGGTAAATGTTCACCCTTGTACAAATAGGTGCCTTAGGAAACCATGACTACGTACCACACTAAAACGTAATCGCATAAATGACTACTGAACTTAGCTCCTCACCTTACTGGAACGATACGTTTGTCACTGTAAACGCCGCTTTTTCCATGGTTTTAGCATGGCGTAAATCACACACTCACTAACTGCCCACACTTTGGTCATCATAATAAAATTTAAATCATGGCACCAAAAGCTAGTTGTTCTTTATTAGTCACCAATCCTGAAAATGAATCCAGCTGAAGATAAACTTGCACAATCGCGATACAGGCCGCAGAAATAGCATGCGAACTCGAAGTCCATCTCGAGTTAAATCATCAGTGAAAGATAACTCACCTTATAAGCAACTAATTTTTATAAAAACAGTACAATAAATTGCACCACATGAGCAAGATTCAATACTTTCAAAGTCACGTTCAAGAACTCGCACAGATGACATCACAAGACTTGCCCGCTTATTGATAGCTACTTCTACTGAATCCACTAACTTACAGCCCCTGTTTACTTCTAAAACATACACTGACTGCACCGAGCGGAGGGAGCAAACGCATTTTATTTTTCATTGAATAACAGGATACTTCAACGATTTGTTTTATCATTTTTATTCTTTATTACTGTTTTTACTATTGCTTTTTTTCGCAATTTACTTGAATACACGTTTAAAAAAAATATTGTTGGGTTAGTAAAAACTAAACTATATATAAAAAAATATTAATCAATGGTTAATAAATAAGATTATGCTATAAAATTAAATACATGAAACAAGAAACAATAGAGATAAAATTTCCTTCAATTATAAAATAAAGGGGTAAATTTTTTATTATATAGTAAAAACAAGTGCTTTTATTAATACTTTTATTGAATTAAATTTCTAAGCTCCTCTTGATTGCACGACACATATCCCCATCTTAGTGGTAGGGCTTTTTTACAAAGGTTAATTATAAGCAGTGAAATAAACGCATAAAAATAGGCCTACAATAAAAATAGATAAAAAATAATATTTTTAAATTGGAGGCGTTTTAAAATGGTAAAAATTATTGGAATAGATCTCGGCACAACCAAATCTTTGTGTTGCAATTATGGATGGAAAAACAGCAAAAGTCATCGAAAATAGGTGAGGGAAACCGTACCACACCTTCTGTTTCGCTTATTTAGAAAAAGTTGAAACATTAGTGGCTCAACAGCAAAACGTCCCAAGCAATTACTAATCCTAAGCACACCTTTTTTGA
>JAIUWE010000008.1:0-61148 GCA_022750525.1 Halotydeus destructor
TGGTCGTGAATGAACAACTTGGGGGAGCTGCACGTATAAAATTGATACGATTGCATCGTGATAAATTCGGTAACTCAAGCACAATGATGTTTTTCAAAAACCAAAAATCTTAATTTTTAATTTAAACATAATTTAATTCGTTTATAAATTAAATTAAGATTAAATAGAATAAATATAAGTAGTAGGAACCCTGACTACGTCCTTCCCTAGGGACCCTTGTTGCGCAACTAGGTCACGGTCAGTAGGTCACCGGCGCCACCAAAACTAGGTCACCGGAACTAGGTCACCGGAACTAGGTCACCAGCTGCGTACCTACGCGGCCTATTTTTGGCGGCCATTTTGTTTGGAGCCGGAAAGGGGCGTGGCCATATTTTCGGCGGAATGGCCGCCATCTTGGGCGCCATCTTTTCTGCTACTGCGTAGGTGCGTGACCGAAATTCATGGCCAGTCATCTTGGTAAGGGAACGCGCATGCGCAGAAAAAAATTTTCCGCCATTGTGTCGCCTACTGCGCAGGTGCATCACTGGAGAGTTGTGGCTCCATCTTGTTCAGGGGTGCGCGCATGCGCAGAAAATTTTCCGCCATTCTGCTCTACTATGCACGGGTGCCTGTCTAGAGATAAGTGGCGCCATCTGGAAGAAAGTTGCACAAATGCGCAAAAGTGCAGAAGTGTAATGGACGCGTAGTTGTTTGTGATAAAAAGTGATGAGGGTCCACTTCTTTGTACACAGCTCACCTGCGCCTTATGTATTTCAAATTTCACAAGGCCCAGAAGAGCTGTGTATAAGTTAGCAGACATGTTGGGATTCGAACGCGGGTCAAGTTTATGAGCCAAGGTGTACTTACCATTCGGCCACCAAGAGATCCTGCAGATGAACGGCTGTTAGAATGGTTAGTGAAATGCTATTGTCTCGTAGGAGCACTGATGCTGGTATAAAACCCGGAGCTCTCGCACAGTAAGTTCCAGTTTCTATCATGGGTTCACCACGGTTGGAAGAAATGTTTGCAGCTATTCATGTTCAAGAGGTAATAAGTGACAGTGACACCGAGTCGTATTTTTCGGACACAGAATCTTACATTTCGATGGAAGACGATGAGTATACGGTTTATGGCTCCACGCCCACAGCGGAAGAAGTGGCCTATGCCTATCAATTCAGCGAGGATGTGTCGAATCATGAATGGACGTATGAAGAACGTTTGGGCTCGTATCAAGGAAGAACATGGTATGGTAAACCTATGCCCCAGGAAATGGCTGAGGCTGGATTCATCTTCTATCGCAGCTATGATCATTGGCGTGAAAGTACCGTAGTGTGCCAGCATTGTGGTAAATGGGATACTTGGACCCCGAGTTATGATTTAGATCCAATTGTTCGTCATGCTCAACTCGACTTGTTATGTACCTTTATCCAGAATAAAATTTTGTAGTTCACTGACCTTTGGTGCCTCATGTTGATCCCATCACGTGCAATACCATGGAGTAGAAATGCCTTGAGGTGAAAGACACGAGATTACTAATCCTTTCAACTACAGAGCAGTCCCAGGCGATCTGAAGAATGCGGAAGTGCGGTGACCTTCTAGATGAATCATATTCTTATGAAATTTCACAAGACTATCTGAGGGGTATATAAAGTGGAGCAGTGTTACAAGTAGTCAGTTTGTCTCAAACTTCCAGAGTGTCAACATGTCTTTCTCCAAGCCCATTAATTCTTTCGAGTGTCTCCAGTATCCGTCACTCCCTCCTTCGCAAGAAAGTCCCCTTGACTTGAGCAAGAGAGTTTCACCCTACCGCCGTCCACAAGCTAAGCCATCAGGATGGATCACGGTCTGGGGGTCATTCATGGAGTTCGATCTCAATCCGGAACAGGACACCAGTATCCATTTCAGTCTGGTACAACAAGGAGCCGACCACAAGACTGCTTCACTCAAGTTGTGGCGAGTTGGTCAGACCGACCAGATCATCTTTCTTCGAAAAAGTGACCTGTATGAACTGAAAACCGCTCTCTACGATTATCCTCATATGGACGACAAGACTGTAATAGTGGAACAAAACAACAGAAAACTTGAACTTATCAAGAATGAAGAAGGTTACCAGCTCCGTAGCTTCTGCTTCGATCGTCAAGTCAAGTTACAAATCCTCTTTGCTGACATTGAAAAATTGCGCAACAAGCTACACAGTGTCAGCGTCATACTCAGTGTGCGTGCAGCCGACAAAACGGAACAACTCAAGCAGTATCAGTATGACGTTTTGGCTCATATGTTTCTTTACTACATCAAGAAGCAGATGGCAAAAAATGTCTGCCGTGGATGTGATGATGATATCCCTACACAATTGGCTCACAGCTGTGGTAACGGAACAACTTTTATTCATGGTCGCCACGTCAGCGTCAAGTTCCATGAAGCCGCCATGGTTGTGCTAGACGAGCAAAAGGATTATTCGGTCATGTACCGTCGACTTCTAGAATTACTCAAGATTGCTGAACCGTCAGGATTGAAACATGAGGACCTATTGGATGCTATTTATATTCGTGCTTACTTTATGTCTTCGAGTGTGGCGGTCAAACTTCTGGTTCCTGCGCACATAATAACCGTACTTATCGAAAGCCAATGATTACCTTTGTTGCTCTTTACTTTGTTACCTAATAAACATTTTGCCATAACCGGTTATTGTGTCAGCTCTCTCAGAGGTGTTTTTCTTTTTTGGAACAGTCATTCACTGTTAGACAGTCGAGCGAGATGGATGCAAGTTGCGAGAATTTTAAACATGTTTTAGCTATTGTGGAAGTGTGTGGCTATTCACTGTGTGGTAAGTACATACCACGTGAACTGGTTGCAGTGACGCCCATAGGGAGGATCCACATCATGTACAAAGTCGACCGTCAAAAATACTCTGAGCTGGAAATTTCTTGGATGCAAGAGTATGCAAACAAAGTACATGGACTCCAAACGTCCTCACGATATGGCGTGAAAGAGAAGACTGTTGATTCATTCTCCGATGACCTCATGTGTATACATAACCTCGTCTTCGATTTTGGATATCCAGCTCTGGTGGCCACGTCAAACCTGGAAGTAGGAAAAGAACTGTCTGCGTGTGGAATTCCGTGGGTTGACATGAACATTGGAAAGAAGAAATTACCCTCGTCGTCATTCCTATGCGACATGTTTGGCGGTGCATGGTTTTGCTCTCAGCATGACACCTCAATCACCGGATTGGAGAACTCCAAGTACCAATGTGCCGAACGAATGGCTGATCAAGTACACAAGTGGATTGAGCGTCAACAAAATCAAGACACATTTTCTTAGTTTTAAATTATTTATTAAGAAAAATTATAAATGTTCATTACAGTATTAATTTTTGAAATAACGGAAACAATAAATTTTTTAGCTCGACATCCAGTGATATTAATTTTACCCGAAGCGAATACAATTACACGTTGGTTATCGTCCACGTGCCATATGAGTCCATTGAACAGTTCCGGTTCCAGAGACACATTTGGTTTCTCGAACAGTTCAAGGATGATTGAACGAAACTTTGTCAGTACAATTGATTGTTTCAGATCCTTCGTAGCCACGTAGTTTGAAATCTTCAGTGAGTGGTACCGTCCATCTCCGATTTTGTCCGCTATGGTTTTTGCGAGTTTCCGGTATGCCGCCAGGCTCTTGCCACCGACCAGGACTATTCTTCCATTTTTGTAGACCAAAGCCGTTCCGTCGTCTTGCTTCCATACTCTACTTGTAAATTGACGACTATCAAGTACGTTCGTTTTTCTTAGTGGACGTACCTCATTGATCGAGTCTAGTCGAATTCGGTCCATTTCAGTTACTGTGAAAGTTGCAGTCACGTTGGATATTACAAACGTCATTGAAAATTTCTATTGTGTCCTCATTGAAGTCCAAATTACGACTAAAGTGCTGGATGAATGTCAGGTAAGATATACCTCGAGCCCGACATTCGAGAAAGCTAGCTGCGTAGAGACCGCAAGTGATGGCGTTTGGGTGTTGTAGTGTAACTGAGTTATACATGAAACCTTGTGGTCCCACTTTAGCTAGAAATCGTTGTATGTCCCGGACCAAGGGAGGAAAACCAAAACTGTCAAAATATTCCACTTGAAAACTGTTCGGGATATAGACGGCTACCCAATGTTCTCCAGGTTTGTCATGTGGATCGGTGTTGAGAATAAGTCCTGAAGGATATGATTTGATGGTCGGGATATGGTCGCTGGCGAATGTTCCGATATAAGTTGGCGTATTCTTGAGTCTCTTGTGGAGTTGATCTGTCTTCATGATCAGTAAGAAGTGTACACGTTACGGGCTTCGTCAATTTCTATGATGTTGTCGTATTCAGCAAAGCAGAGTACATTTATGCTTTCTTTGAGTTGCTTGTTGAATTTTACATGCATTCTGATGGAGCCATACTTGATAGGGCTCACGTGTGAGGAGCCACACCCACTCGTTATATCAGGCGATAGCATGAAAGGGAATATTGTAAAGTTCTCGCCAAACTCTTCGTACGTGAGACGCAGCTTCGGGTTGTTGCTGTTTTGGCTGAGGGCTCGAAACAGCGAGAGGTACTCTCTCTGGTACTTTTTGTTTTTGAAATCTGGTTGATACGGCATGGATGGGAACTGGACTCCATTCAAGTAGAGAGCTAGAAAATTTATATCAAAGTGTTCAAAGAAAAACGGGTACTCTTTGGCGTCTCCATTATAAGCACTGTTCTTCACGAACGTAACGAAAAGTCGTCGTGGCAGCTGTCCCGTCAACAGGTTGTCCACAATGTAGTCCATGGTATTTGACGTGATAACACTCTCGTGTATTTCCATTCTCGAAACAGGATACTTGGCCGGAGCCATACGGAGAGCTTTGCTTTGTGCGTCTAGTAGATGAGGTGTGACTTCTTGCACAGCCATAAGGAGCGAACAGGAGAGAAACTCAAACTGCAAGTCGTAATCGCCGAGCTTGGTGGACTTTTTCATAAATATAAAATCGGACGAATTTGGAATGAATTTGAGACACAGAGGTGTGCCTCCCAGAATGAGGCGATTTTGCATCGCCAGGTCCAAATGAAGTGCTCCCATCAGATCTATGACTTTCCCTTGTTCTTTGTCCTTGTTCTCCGGATTCATTAGTTGTTTTACATCATCTTCAGTGAGACACCAGCCCGCGGGGGATAGAAAAGTCTTCTTTGCACTTGAAGAATAGCCTAGAAGAGCTTCGAAATAGGCTTTGTATGCGTAGTTCTGAGGAGAACGAGACAGCGCCTTGTTGTTCACACTCAGTTCAATCGACTTGAATATAGAGTGCATGAGGTACTGTGATGGCCGCAACACCTCTGAATAGTTGTGTGGCTCACATGGTTTTTTATCGATTTTCCCGAGCAGCTTGATTTTGACTTGAAGTTTGAGGAAAGATTCATTCAAGTTGATATATTCATTCGGACCAGTCTTGATCTCAAACTCGATTGGGCCTGGATACCTGAGCTGGTTGATAGGACGGTATTCTTTTTCAAGCGAGGCATTGATCGAAACTTGGGTTGGTGGCACGGCAAACAAATCCAATTCACTAAGTGTGGCGATGGAACTGAGTTGATGTATCGCAGACATGTTAAAATAAGAAATCCGTAGCTTTCTTCTTCACAACTCTTCTTTTCTTGACAGTCTTCTTTGTCTTCGCTTTAGAAGGGACTTTTCGACTTTTTATAGTCTTGGTTACCTTGCGGCGCTTACGGCGGATTCCTGATCCATCTTGAAAGCCTTTTACTTTGACCAAAGCATCCTCTGTAATCGAGGCAAGTCTCTTCTTCGCTGCCTTCTTCACTGCCCCACCCAGGCTGGGATTTCCCGTACCTATGTCATTAATTACGTCACTTCCGAATTTGTATGCTTGTTCACCCACATATGGTAAAACACGGGTAAGCAGTGGCAAGAAGTTTTTTCCGAAAAAGTCACTAAGAACCCCATGTCCTTTCTGGTAGCGGTCCCCTTGAAAGTAGGCTAGACCGCTTCCCGCTTGATTAGAGTAGTACTCATCCATATTGCTTGCGTCTAAAGTGTAACGTTACGTAAACTCTGCCTTGTGTGAAAGGTATTCTCTCCCCGCTGTCGTCTCTAAGTTCGATCTGGACTGACTTTATTTTAAAGTGACGCAAAGGTAAGTACTGCGGTTGAGGGTACTTGTTGACAACTTGTGCTCCAAACTTTATGTTAGTCGGTATATCAGCTATACGAAGTAACTGGTCGTAACTATCACCCACTAGGGAATAGTCCACTATATCACTGTAAACAAAGATGGAGTGACGGCCGGCTGTAGCATCAGGACGTGTGTTGTTTACTTTTATGAGTTCAGTGAGCGAAGAGACACCCAGAATTTCCCTGATTGGTCTAGGGATACGTAGGTATATGATGTCGTTGCCTTGCATTCCAACAGTCTCAATGACTTGACCTAGTTCTTGGTCGTAACTAATATCTGGTCGTATGAGAAGATCACCTTTCTCAGTTGCTGCCTCGAGCATTTCATTGTGACGCTCCAGTGGTTTTTTGATCCGGTCCACTATAACTGAGACATCACGATAATAAGCTTTTGGGATAACAGCCAACTTCTTTCTACCCCGCTCACCACGGTTGCTGCGTTCAATATAGATTTCGTGGTCTTGTTGTAGTGTTAACCAGCTATAAGTATAAGAAAGTTCAGTAAGACCCACTTCGAAATTTTCATCAAGCTCCAAAGTATTCGCCAGCTCAGTCGTAAACTGAGCCATAGTATTCTCGCCATGTTGATTTTTGACATTGCTCGGTAGATAGACATAAAAGGAGTCCATCATGCGTTAATGTAGTATAGAGAGAAAGTGTCTCCTTTTATGCATGATGGACCCTGTTCACTTCAAAATTAAAGCCCCGTTCACGGCTATGGTAGCGGGACAGACCGGAAGCGGAAAAACAGTGTTTGTTCGTAGATTCCTAAAAAACTATCTTCTAGTGACAACAATCACGTCTACGCCCCTTAAAGTTATTTGGTGTTACGGACAGTGGCAGAAAGGGTACACTGAACAAGTTGAAGGTGTGGATATAACCTACATTGATGGCTTATGTAGTGACGAGGAAATCAAGGAAATTAAACCTGACTTGATAGTCGTCGATGACTTGATGCAAGAACTAGCCGGAGATGCCCGACTGTCCAAACTTTTTACGAAAGGATCACATCACAACAACTACAGTGTCATTTTCATTGTTCAAAACATGTTTTACCAAGCCAAAGAAATGCGCACTATAAGCCTGAACTGCCACATGATCGTGGCAATGAAGAATGTTCGCGACAGGTCCCAGATCATTCATCTGTCGAAACAGCTGTTTCCGGCCAACTCGAGATACTTACGTGAGGCATATGATGACGCCACTGCACTGCCTTACAGTTATTTGCTAATTGATTGTCAACCAACGACACCTGACAATTTCCGTCTTCGAACACGAATATTTCCGGAAGAGTCCTCAAAAGGAAACATTCGTGCAGTAGTTTACCTACCAAAATGAGCACGTGTTTGCAAAAACAGTGGCATAGGCTGGAAATTATAGCCAGTCTCCGCAAATCACAACAACGTCAGCACCTGCTTAAGAAATTTAGTAGTGACCCCGAGTTTGTGAGTGCGCTTCGCGTCATTGCTAAAAACACCGTGAATCGTAAAGTGCCATTGGAAAAGTCCCAAGTACGAAGGTTACAAAAGCATAAAAAGACACTTCAACAACTAACGAAAAAGAAACAAACTATATCGAAAAAGAAGAAACTTGTTGAGCAATCAGGTGGTTGGTTGAATATACTTATTCCCATAATAGCCTCGACTTTGGGCGAAATCATTAGATCAAGATGAGTTCTTTCAAGAAGGTTACTTTTCAACCGTATGAAGAAGAAGACGAACCTCCACGAATGGTCGAGACCGAGCCAGCCCCAAAGAAAAAAGGAAACTTCATAATGAATAGAGCGATCGACCGTCAGAGGAAATTGCTTCGACTCATTTTGAAATTGGCCAATGTACAGGGTTACAACGACTTGGACCATATCAGGATGGAAAACGGCTCGTATATGCAGGGAAGTGATATAGTTCCTTTGATTATGCACGCTTTGAGTCCGGGCAAACTGATAACCGGTTTGAAAGAATTTGTCGACCTATTACATTTCGCACAAGTAACACCGGACATGGTAATCAATGAGAACGTCAGGGCGATGCTACAAAAACTGTATGATGCGAAGCCTCGAACTGAGAGGGTGGTTAAATTGAGAACTGTACCCAAAGAGCCAGAATACATCGACGTGGATGAGGAAGAAGTGGAAGAAGTCCCGCCCAGGGCACTGAAACGAAAGTTGCAAGAAACGGAGGATGACCAAAATGATGAGCCACCAAGAAAAAGACCAATTCTACGAGCACAGCGGCAAATAGTTCCTGAAAGCTTAAGAGAAGCTCAGAACCGATGGGAGGATAATGACAGTGATTTTGATGGACTTGACTGAGGCACAAAGTGATGCCCTTGCATCCATATACTACGACCCTTCTCGGCCCGGTGCGTTGAGCGGTCAAAATGCATTCTACGATGCAGTGAAAAGAGATATTCCGGCAATCAAGTTCGATCAAGTGAAACAGTGGTTAAGTTCTCAATATGTACACACAATACACAGACCAGCAAGGAGGGTGTTTAAACGTAACAAATTCATAACTTTTCGCCCCAATGAACAATGGCATTGTGATTTGGTCGATGTCAAACACCTCTCGAAATCAAATAAAAACTTCACTTTTTTACTCATGATCATCGATGTGTTCTCGAAAAAACTAATGGTTTTTCCACTCAAGCAGAAGTCAGCCTCGCAAGTAGTTGCTGCTTTGGAAAAAGCTTTTCTGCAGGAAGGTACGCCAAAGTCAATATTCACTGACCAAGGACTGGAGTTCACCAATGCATCGGTTCAGAACTTACTGAAGAAGTACTTTGTTCAGTTCCGAATGGCTCGAAACAAAGACATCAAAGCGGCCGTTGTGGAGCGTGTCAATCGAACGATAAAAAATAAACTCTTCAAGATAATGACAATGAAGGGAACGAAAAATTACATTGACCACTTGAACGACGTAGTGAAAGCGTACAATAGCACCAAACATACGGTGACTGGTGTGGCTCCTGATGATGTAAACTTTAGCAATGCACAAGCGATTTTCAAAAATGTATATGGTGCCGAGTGTCCATTACAGATCCGAAACAAATCTAAGAAAGTTCTAAGTGAAGGCGACAGTGTGCGAACCAAACTTGACCACAAGACATTTGCAAGAGGCTTCACATCTAATTGGTCCAGAGAAACATTCCCTGTGTCCCGAATAAACAAAACAGATCGTCCACAGTACCGTCTCAAGCGCGACGGGAAGATCACGAATGAACGGTTCTACCCCGAAGAAGTACAAAGAGTTACCGAAAAATACAAGCAAATTGAAAAAGTTATAAAACGTGACAAAGACAAAGTACTCGTCAAGTGGAAATATACTCCTTCGTCACAAAACTCTTGGATAGAAACGAACAAGTTACCTCAGATATGGAAAGAAGACTGACACACAATTTCCCTTACATGGCACAGATGATGGTGGCTTACACCGTGGTAATTGTTAGCCTAGTGAATTTATCAATGGGATGGGGTCAACAGCAACTGTTTACCGTATTACTCACAACGACTTTAGGAATAACGATGCCCAACCCAAGGCTTAAGAAGTCAAACAGCTTGTTTTTGAGTCACACTCCTGACCGAAGCAGCGTATAATGATCCGAATCGTAATTTCGCTCCTAACTATCATTAGTGGGATTCTGGTGCTTATGACTATGCAAGACCAAAGCGTTGACAAATCTCCATGGTGCGGCGTAATCAACTCAACTGAACTCATAATTAACGCTTCAATGACTATCCATCTCAACCTAACTAATTCCACTGTTCTGAACAATTTAACTATTATAAATAATGTAATCACTTAATTTCAATGTAATCAAAAGTTTATTAAATGTAAGCAAACAAAATAAAAAATAATTCAACCAACATTAACAAAGGCGTTTTCTTGTGTCACATCGTCGTGTCTATGGAAGTTTCGGTCGTAGTTCATATATAGGGCATAATGTCCGTACCAACCGTTACCATTCTGGGCCAGAAACGTGTCTCTTGCTTCGTCACTCAGCTGGTCCAACTGGTACCCAAGCGGAACTGACCATCCAAGTTCGGGCAAGTAGCGTCTTTTATTCATGTTGGAGCTGATGGTCTTTTCGAAGGTAATGGTGTTCAGGACATGTGTATCACCATTGGCGCGAATACCAAACTGCTGGAAGGTCATTCCCTGGTGCTGTCTCTGTTCATGAGCAGTCTTGGCCATGTTGATGACTGTCTCGAACTCTTTGAAGGCATTGAGGTCCGAGGAATAGAGGGTGATGCCTTTGCACTTGACTACATTTTTCTTGTCCGGCTTGTCGGTGAAACTGATCTCGTAAGCGTAATTCTTCGGACCAAGGAAAGCTGCTCTCTTGCATATTGCTGACTCACCATAGTCACCTTTAATTTCGTCGGTGAGTTGTCCGAGGTAGTCTCCGGTTCGAACTGGACTATCTTGGTTCTCAGGGTCGTGCTTGTGTGCAATGTATATGATGGAGTCAGTGTCAAAGTAGAGAGTTCTAGGCCTGTACTTGAGCTTGGGCAAGTCATTTTCCACCGTTTCAATGAGGTCATAGAGCTTGAGGCGAGCATATGCTGTCACAAATGAGGCAATGGCAATGCTCGTATTCCCAGGTGAGCAGTCGGCGTCATCAACACATATGTAATTAATGATGAAACTGTCCAGGCCAGTGTCGTGCTCACCAACAATCTTCAGCTTTGGGTCATTGAAAATTTTCATGAATTCGGCATAAGTGTTGATTATCTTGGTCTTTGGCAAATTTGGACGTTGAGCGAACTTGCCGTAGAAACTGTTCAGCATCAACTTGGCGATGGAGCGTCGACCAGGGTTCTTTACGATGCTTTCCTTGTTGAGCTGATCCCTTCATTTTCCAAGTAGTCGGCTATGTACTTGTCTTCGGCAGCACATGCAATAGCCTTTCCTTCCTCCTGCTTGGCTTTGACGTACGGAGGCCAACCTGCTCCACTTTCGATCTCTTCCCTGGTCAAACGCTCACCACTTGCATTGAAGATTCGCTGAATGAAAGCCTCTTCCGCTTCCTTTGCAATTGCCTTGCCTCGAGCTTGTTCTTTCTGGACCCAGCCAGGGCCAACCTGATGCTTCCTGTTTGATGCGAAGCCATTTGTCGATATACTCCTTGAACAGTTCTTCAGAGCGTTTCTCGTAGTGCAAGGCTTCATGGACTTGGACCAGTCTGTACCTGTTGTCTAATGCAGCGTACAGTTCAGCGGTGCACCAGGTCCCAGTGAGCATCCTTTCCTCGTCTTCATGGCGACATTCGGACTTGTTCTCGGTCATGGCACAGAGACCACATAGTGGGAACAGTAACTTGCCTTCGTTGCGGACCGGTAAGATGGCAAATGTTCGACGCTTCGGAGGTAAGACGGTGCACGAGACGAACCCGAATATTTCTTGATCCCGGACACGGTTGAACACTTCGTCTTTTTCGTAGCCATGTCCTTGAATTACTTCCGGGTGACCCAGAGGGTACTCTCTGTTTTTCAGGACATCTGGGTACAAGCTGGTAAAGTCAAGGTACTTCAGCTCTTCATCTTCCTTGCACTCGTAGTACATGGCACAGTTTCCAGTACGACCACCGAAGAATGACTCGCGGACATTGCAGAAAAGGTTCTTGCTCTTGACATTCTTGTAGTGCTGAATTCGGGAACGGACAAAGTTGGTGATACGGTACATTTCGTACTCGGTCTCTTGGTCTTCTTCCGGTACGCCACGGCTTCTAGGGTACAACTTGTCCAAGAACTCACACTCTTTTATTTCGATGATTCCGAACTTTCTTCTCCGGTAGTAGGCCAGCTTCTCTTGTACCTTGGCACGCAGCTGGACGCCATTCAATGTCTTGCCGCCAATTTCAAAAGTTTGGTCCTCGGTCAAGTACTTGCACTCGCAGCCGTGCCAGAGACAGCCCCAGAATTCATAGACTGTCCCAGTCTGACGGTCGAACCCATCAGCGTAATATGGTCCAAGAGCAACTTCACGTTCGATTTTCCTTCCAATTCGAACCTCTTCGCCATCAAGCCAGGCTTTACCACTCATTGAGCAGTTGCGAGTCGAGTATCCGGCAATTGGGGTTATTCCAATAGCTTCTTTTTTCAGCATACAGGCCCTGAACGTTTCATGTGCCACTCCTGCCAAAGTGAATTTTCGAGTGGTAGGGTCAATGTTTGTTTCGTCAATTGCTTGCCGACGGTATTTCTGAACTGCCAATAGAAGGACTTCGACATCATTGCGACAGTACTTGACGATCTCTTCCTCGAAGTTCCAAGGAGTAGGGTCAGCTGACCTCTCGGCGTACCAGGACTCGAAACTTTTCTTGTCGTCTGCTTGCATTGTGTCGACGCCAAAGTACTTTGCTTCCGGGATGGGACCTTCGTAATTCCAAGTAGTACCGTCATTAAAGAAGTGAGGGAAATGACCTTTGACCACACGATCGGCAAAGTTGAAAGACGAAGGCAACTTGCTTAACTTTTGCTGGAAGTGAAGGCAAGAGTCCAGGAAACGAAGGTTGCCAACTTGCATTTTAGTGATTTTCGTACCAGTCATAATTAGTTCGTGACGCTTAAGTTTCGAGGTAAGCAGTTCACGCAAAATGAAACGGCTGTCATAAGCCTTTGCATTGTGAGCGTAAATGTCAACCAAAGCATCTTTCCCGGCTTGCACTGTGACTTCTTCGAGCAGGTAGTCGCAAAATGCTTCGACGCAACTCTCGCCTTGAAATATACGCTCCATTGGACCACATTTCGAGCAAGGTGAAGAAGCCATCGTCTCCCAATTCCAGCATTCGTCGCAGACAGTGTGGCTGATGAGGAGGTTAGCTCTATGTTCACTGTACCTGTCGTCAAGCTTGACCTGTGCGGCTTCGATGTCATAGGCAATGGTGATCTTCTTTTTCTGGTCCTGTTCCATGAGCTTGGTCTTGTCCAGTGGTGGAATGAAATGGTGGTGATTCGAGCCATATTCCATTTCGCATTGAGAACAGTATCGATAGTCGCATCGATGTTGATAGCCTTGAACCGGTTTGTACCGCACTTCGCACATTTCACAATAGGTCAACTTAGCACACATCTTCTCGAGATGGGTGTCAAGACAACTTTCGCTTCGACACTTCATGGTGCATATGTCGCATTCGAATTCTTCTTCCGGAACGCAGTCTTTACGGGCACAGCTTCGGCAGACGGCCTCACAGAAATGCTTACGGCTGTTCGTACTTCCAATGCAGCAATTGAGGCACACTTCTTTAACATTAAGGTAGCCCGTGATGGAAGTGATAACGTTGAAATGCCCGTCGTTGAAGTCTGAACCACCAATGAATTCTAAGAAAATACTCAATTTCGAATTACTCTCTCCTTCGAACATTGGTTGAAATTTTCTGCACGGGACAATATCGGGACGTTGGAGGACGTAGATCTTGAATTCTTTCTTAATCACTGACTGAATTTCCCGGAGTATAGCTTCAGTCATAGGACGACTAATGTTAATATCAAATTTGTACTTGGCGAAAGTATCTTTAACAAGGGACAGCTGTGAGTTAGGATACTTGCGTAGATTGTTCCATTTCGATGCGAAGTCTTTCATGCTTGATTTTCCATCGCAGTGGAAAATAGCCATAGCCAAAGCTTGATAGCCACAGGCTGTTTGCGAGCCTTTAATTGTGAGAAGCGACTGTGACTTACGATAGAATTCTTCTACTGTTTGGGCGGGCTGAGCAGACCCTCTCTCACCACTCGAGTACTTCGCACGACCATGTCAACACTCTCGACAGTTTGGTCATTTCCGCCGACTAATAGGTGTGATTACTGCGACTTTCATTTCTAGGTTCACAAGCAAGAAGTTGGTACTGCTCTGAGTCAAACACTCGATTGGCATGTGTGAGCTCATGGTAAGTAATGTTTTTCTTCTTGATGTGTTCGATAAAAAATTCACCATGGCTCAGGTCTTCGTGATTGATGGTGACAGATATCAAGTCGTCGTCATTGCATTCATCGATTATGGGTGCCAGCATGTTCTTGTACATAGAATTCAGTTCGTTTTCGACTCTGGACAAATCCAACTGGGCATGTAAATTATGTTGCACATTGTAAACACTTCGACGAACTTTGCGACGCAGCCGATGTTGAACGACTTCCGGTTCTCGGCTCACGAGAGTCATTTCCAGCAAGGGAACACATGGTGCTGAGCGCTTCGAGAAATGGATAGGTCCTTGCTGCACCTGGGCTCGTCTAGACGGCCGCCGGACACTGAGGTCGAGAGGTTGGTCGATGCACGATGAGAGTCTCCTTGAACACTTAGATCAATTGGTGCACTTTGCTGGTCTTCCATGATGAATAAAAAGCTCTATTATTATACTAACTGAGCTAATCTAGTAAACTGGAAATAAACCGCACGTTACAATTTCGAAAGCACTTGTTTGATGAGCACAATGAAAGCAATAGTTTCACTGAAGTAACAGTAATAACTGTGCCCTTTAGGAGAAACACTCTGCTTTTTATACTCGAGCGGTCATCATAAAGGAAGGGCGTTACGCGCATGCGCATCACTCGTGTACTCTGTTGAAATTGCAACAGAATGTTGCCCTGACCTTTGTAAGCCACATGGGAGTTTGTGCTGGCGCCGCGAGTCAGACAATCGGATTAGAGTGCACGAGGCTCTCTATCTCTCTACAAAACTAATCGTCTAGAGACTACTGAGTGCTTTGTAGAAGAGGAGCGGATTAAGAGATTTGTTGACTCGTGCATCTCAGGGTCAACGACCGGGCGTTATACACTTAGCTATATAAGCCGAGCCACAGAGATTGTTTTCTATCAGTGTATCTCTGGCTCTCCTTAAGTTCAAGTGTTTCTAATTTGTGTGCTCTCGCTATGTCTATACCTTTCCTCGATCACGAAGAACTCGAATTCGAAAAACTAGTGCTGTCACGAGGGAGTTTCGGAACAGTTCACTTTGCACGTAAGCGATACTGCAAGACTCGTTATGTGGTGAAACGACCAATAGGACCTGAAGGACGCCAACTTGCTGAAGAGGAGTTGCTTATCCATGAGACTCTTATGAAGAAGCCCCACGCCTTATTCTGCTCTGCGCTGTTCTTCACTCGAGACTCGGATTGTTGCGTCATTCTAGGTTTCACACCTCACCTGGGAGCACTTGATCATTACGTAGCCACCCTAGACAACAAGATCATATCCGAGAAAGAAGCAGTGCTCTTGTTTTTCCAGATAGGACATGCCCTCTCGCATCTCCACAGCATCAACCAAGTGGTACATATGGATATCAACCCTGCAAATTTGCTCGTATCGAGGTCTGGTGATGTTCTACTAAGTGATTTTGGACTGTCGAAGAAAATGGAACAGAAAGGCATCATACCACTGGATCGTTGCAGTGGAACACCTGGATATATGCATCCACACTTGACTCTAACTGAGAGCCCAGTGGATGCTACTACTCCTGAGATTGACTACTGGTCGTTGATGATCACTATCCACGAACTCACGAACAAGAAAGAGCCATTCCCATTCGTCATCGTTCGGACGGACCGCCAACTGGATTATGTTCAGAAAGGACCTATTTACTGGTCCATTCTTTCCAAAGAGTTCAAAGCCTGGATCGATACCTACTTTAAATTTGCAACTTTCTGGGCCTACGGAAGCATATATGAAGTACTAGGCTACGAAGCGCTGAAAATTCCAGCGATCGAAGCATGTGATCAGCTCCAGCTCTTCAACGGCCGAGTGCCAGTTTTCCATGACAGAATGGCAGAGGGCCGTGCTAAAAAAACTCATTGGAATTAATCGTCCAGAAGTTGCAGCAGTTTGAGTTGAATAGTTATGCTTGTTATAATGTTTATCGATATATTGACTTGAAATAAACTGCTTTTAAATCCAACACTGAGTAGCGCAACTACTCTCAATCCACGCATAGTGGTCGATATCACTCGCTGGCAAGTTATGCATGCTTTCCACAGTAGGACACAGAAATGGCTGACGAAATTCCTGCGCATGCGCAAACACATACCTGCGCAGTGAACGAAATGACGGGAAAAAATTTCTGCGCATGAGTGAAATCTTGACCAAGATGGAGCTACAACTCTTCAGTGGTGCACCTGCGCAGTAGGCGACACAATGGCGGAAAATTTTTTCTGCGCATGCGCGTTCCCTTACCAAGATGGCTGCCCATGAATTTCGGTCACGCACCTACGCAGTAGCAGAAAAGATGGCGCCCAAGATGGCGGCCATTCAAAATGGCCGCCGAAAATATGGCCACGCCCCTTTCCGGTTGCAGACAAAATGGCCGCCGAAAATAGGCCGCGTAAGTACGCAGCTGGTGACCTAGTTCCGGTGACCTAGTTCCGGTGACCTAGTTCCGGTGACCTAGTTCCGGTGACCTAGTTTTGGTGGCGCCGGTGACCTACTGACCGTGACCTAGTTGCGCAACAAGGGTCCCTAGGGAGGGACGTATCCAGGGTTCCCACTACTTACATATATATATATCAGGGTTCTCAAGTTATTCAGGGCAGTCTGGTTTTGACTATTAGTCTACTCACTTTATTACTGTTAATCCTGTTTACTCTTTAGCTCTGTCAATTGTACTCATCATTTAGACTGTCAATACACTTTACAGTATTCGCTAGTCGAACCTCATCTATCATCTGTCTCTAGTTCTCGTCTTCGATCAGTAGGAGACTCGAACTTTCGACAGCGACGACCTTGATCAGACTGACTAGTTCGTGGACCTTCCGAACCCTAGTGCCCGTTGACACCCCCTCCCCTTGAACCGGGTCTTGTCAATCCGGCACGTCACACTTACCACCATTCGAAGAAGGTTAGGTTACACTTACGCATGCGCAGCCTGTTTCGCGACCGGAGCCGGGTGCACCGATCATCATTTTCACGGGACAAAGTCCTTTCAGGGGCAAAAACCCGGCCCGCAACTGCTCTACCATTAATGGTGAAAGTGAAGAAAGCAGACTTTCCATTTCCAAGCTACTGTTGAGCGACCACTAGTGGAGAAATCGGAACCGTCAAGCAACAGATTAGTGGCATCTGCTTTGCTTCTCGCTTCGGCCGTGAGACATCACTGTGATGACCCGGGGATGTTGTTCAAATAGAGAAAATTGTTCCCGAGAACCGGGATGTCTCTGCCATGGCTGATCAAGACATCGTTCTGGGTGTTGCAACAGTTTCAATGGCGTACCCGTACTATCTACCTAGGCAATTTCATAGTGTTCGGTAACTTCTAGGAGAGAGAATCCGTTGACTGCGCTCGGCCGGCCTGGGACTGAACCCTGAAGACTGTTTCGTTGGCCATTGAAAGTTTTCTGGTCATGAGGTAATTGCAGGACTTCAACGACGAAAACCTCTCTGCATTCTCCAGCCAGATGCAGAGATTCGTGCGCAACAGCAAAGCTCTTCACAAAACTAGAAAGGGCTAAACTCTAAGACGGAGTCTAGAAAAGTTTCGAAACGTTCGGCTCATGTGGAACAGCTCCTGAGTGAGGAAAGAAAGCGGTCCAACTTCCCGGAACGAGCACTATAAACGACGGCGTAAGAAAGGAAGTTTCCGAAAGCAATCTTGCCAAGAGACAAAAATCTTCAAAGTGAGAATAGTGGGCTGATTGACAGTGAAAGAAACATATGAGTCATAATTGGCATTAGTTCGATTTTGAAACCTCGAGAATTACGTTAATTTTGCTTCCGTCTCAGAGCAAGTAGTGTGTCATGTACCGAGTGAACGGACATGGTTGACATGTCAAGAGATTAACTGATAACTAATTCACTCTCAAACGGTAAAAATATGGCTAGCTCGGAGAGAGTTGTCAGTCTTCGTGTAGATCTGAAACTCTGGACTACCACAGTTGTTATACCGTTTTTTGAAGAATATAATCCATGCAACGCATGCCGAGATACTTCCTTCCTGATCACTATTGTGCTTCGCCCAAACTACAGTCGGTTCCACCATTTCTCGCATTGTCTTCGCCGGACTGTGCTTGAAAGCCGAGCGCCAGTCTCGGGATTCTGTGGACAATCTATCAATCAATATTCCCTGATTGAAACAATAGCTTTCGAGGTCAAAATAGAAGAACCAGGGTGAAATCTATTAAGCGAAAAATCATTAACCAACAGCGACAGTGACACTAGAGTGTTTTTATTGATATCTCTCTCGAGGGACCGAAGCATATATTTCAAGCGTTACAGCAGTAAATTCACAAGCATGTCGAATATTTCGAATCTTTCATGTATTTAAGTGATGGAAACGAATCAGCGTCAACACGACACGCTGAAATGGAACAAGTATCGGGTTGAAGCGTATCTCTTTCCGCGCTATCTGTCTCTTTCCCGCTCTCCGAAATTTGAGTAAATTACGTTTTCACACCATTTTCAGTGTTTTTAGTTTCTGCGATATCCCAAGGTTGTCTCCGAGCGTCCATGAAAATCACAGATAGGAGTCCAATGATGAGGACTACTGCAGTGAAATAGAATAAAAGATTCCACCGATGTAACAGTTCACCACCAGAGTCCAGTATAAGTCCCGCTACACCTGTGGCCACGTATGCCGAGTTGCTGGCCAGGGTGTTGACAATGGCGAACACGACAGTAGTGTATTCTTGGGACATCTCTGCTATGACAGGCATGAACGTACCAGTATCAAGACCCTTGAACATGCCGAACAGCATGAACAGAACCACAACTGCTTGCTGATTGCAGTTGAATCTTGTTATCAGTACGATAGATATCGTCATTCCAGCCAATACTATGACTCGACGAATTAAGCAGCATTCTATGAGACAACAAAACTTACAGGTAGCTGTCACAAGTTTTCGAACATTGGTGACGCTGGTGAAATTTTTGCTGATGAGATATTCCGAAACCGGAGCAGCGACCACATGTACTGACAAGACTGAGAAATTGAACAGTCCGTTGAGAAGGCCATTCTTGAAACTCAAAATTCATTACGTGCTATCAGGGCGAAAAACTCACCATCGTCGAGTCTACTCTGAGTATTTGACTCATGTATGTCGGGAGCTCAGCTGAAGCCATATAGTAACCGAAGCCCTGCGCGAAATACGCAATGGATATGGCCCAGAATGGAATCGACGTTAAGATAGCCTTCCAAGGCACTGGAGACTGGTTTTTAGCTTCAGGCACTTTATCTTCATTGATTAGCTGAAGTTCTGTTTCACTAATTAGCCAGTGGTCACGAGGTTTGCTTGTCAGCGAAATACTGGTTACAATAAACACAATCATAGCCAGGATACCTGATTAGATTATTATCAGTTTTACGAGCTCAAGGTCAGGTATCAAGTTTACCTGAAACATAGAAAACCGAAGGCCAGCCACCAGCGAACCCATAGTCACACAGATAGCCCGATAACGATGATGCTAGGATTGAGCCTGCAGATGGTATGTCAGATGGTATTTCAGTTACACGTATGTCAGTAAAACAACATGAATTACCGAAAATGGCGCCACAGCTCAAAAGGGCAAAAGCGAAACTTTGCTCTCGCTTGGGAAACCAGAAATATAGGATACCGAAGCCGGCTGGAAACATGCCTGCCTGACAAACGCCCATCGCTAGTCTTGTAGCCAGAAAAGTGTAATAGTTTTCTGACAATGATGGCGTCAAAAAGTTTATGATACTCGTCCCGAGTAGACCCAAACAAATAACCCATTTACCACCGTAAGCGTGAGATATACTACCGAATGGAATCTGAAGGACTGTGTAGGTGTAGAAAAATGCTCCCAAGATGGCGCTCTGTTGGCTCAGAGTGAAGTCGTACCGAGACGCTGGGGACTCCATATTGTAAAATGTTTGCTCAGCTATTTCTTCACTCACAAAGCAAACTTGGTACGACTTTATACTTCTATTGAGCGGCTTCACCATGGACACTATTGTGACGTTGATGTTGAGACGGGCCACATAGTCAATCATGGCCGCCAGCATGATCAGGAACAAGATGAGGTAGCGAACACCGACGGCCATTTTGAGCCAAGATGAAACAGTAGTCAACTTACAGAGCGAGATACACTGGGAGCAACTGTGTTTCTCGTTCCCTGAAAGTAAGGTAATGGAGATAAACTCTTTTACAGCTTGTATCTCAAATCTCGTCCCTTGTCACTAGATGACCTTGCTCTGAATTATAACAATAGTTTTCTTAGAGACATGTTGCCCAATTTTGAGAAAGGTAGGTATCTTATCTGTTAAGGAGTAAACTTACTATCAATTAGATGGTTACGTCACACTTGCGCATGCGCGGTCTGTTTCACCTTTCGGGCCGAGAAACTAACCTAACCTGCGCGTGATATATTTCTACTCGAATAGTGACCACTCCCCGATATGATAATCGTCCCGAGAAAACGCGGCCCGTGCCGGCCTCTACCTTCAGCGGCAAAAGTAAGTAATTCAGACTGACCACTGATAACCTACTCTTGGGTGACATCTAGCGGAAAAAAGTCAAAATCACTTGACCGGTCTTACCTCAGCATCCAGGTATCACTCAATATTTGGTAACTATCGCCGGCCAGACGCTAATTAAGACACTGTGAGCAGCTCGAGCTACAGCTGAAGACGAGATTCAAAAAATGAATGAGGTGGAAACCCAAATTTTCCTGCATTGAAAAAAGCTAAGGGCGTGAAATCCAGTTATACGCAAGGAATGGATAGAAATAGTATTTTCATTCAGCCCTTTACACCTGTCATCGATGTAAATAATCTAGGGATGCGTAAAAAATTGCAAACTCGCTTCTCCCAGCAAGATGACCCTGCGCTGTGTCATAGTCAACCCGACTGTGTCATTCGTTGTTGTAATAATGATCGATCAGGTGATTCACTTAATCACGTGACCTGATGCTTGTGGCTGCCCTGTTTTATCTCACTGCTTGTCTCGCTGCTTATTGCCTGGCAACATAATTAGCAATCTCAGTAGGGTTGCTTAATTTTAATATATTTATGTATTTGATATTAATTAATTTAGTTTACGAATTAATATATTTTTTATTAAAATTAAGGATTGTGCTGGAACAAATGTGCTGAAAAAAAAACTCGCACAATGATTAATTTGCACAATGGTCTAAAGCTGGTGATATTCGCTTTCCACAGATATGTTCCCACTGTGCTACTACAGCCAGACCGTTGTGCAGGAAAGACCGGAGTCCGCCTGGGTCAGGCCCTGACCCGATTAACCCTCTCTTACTTACTGATAAAGAATGTTCTACTAACTCATTTATCCGCTGCCTTAAACATCAATCAGTTGATTGAAATATATCTTGATAGCTGATTATCAAAATATTTTTTTTGCTGTGATTAGAGACACCTGTGCATTGTGCTATTGTTTTAAAGGATTTGACAAAGTCTGTAGTTATTCATGTCAAGTTTAGTTTGAGTCTTTTAAGTTAACTGCAAAAGGTGAATTCAAGATGGCGTTTAGTGGCGTGCGATATCTAATTTTAGCGCTAGTCACATTATCCACTTGTGTAGATTACATCACCAGAACCAACATCAATGTCGCCATCGTGTCGATGACCCTTCCAGTGAACCACAGTGACGTCACGGTCACCGACTACTGCCCAGTAGAGGTGGTCACAAGCAACACCACTACCACCCATCCAACTGGGTCAGCCCAGAAATTTGACTGGTCAATGTCCACTCAGAGCGAAATATTGGGCGCCTTTTTCTACTCGTACGTCGCAATGCAGATACCAGCTGCTAAGGTGTCCCAAGCCTTCGGCGGGAAATGGGTCATTTGTCTTGGACTACTGGGATCAGGTGTGGTTAACTTGGTGACCCCTCTAATTGCTCATGGCAAGATATACCTGATGGCGTCAAGGCTGCTCCTCGGAGTATTCCAAGGGGGCATCTTCGCAGCAGGGTATGGCATACTATTCGCATGGTTTCCAAAACGTCAACGGAGTACGGGTTACGCCCTCATGTATGCTGGCGGGAATCTCGGTATGACCTGGTCAACTTTATTTCTATAACTTGAGTGTTATCGTATTTTAGGATCCATTTTGACGACATTCTTGTCGGGCTACCTCTCGGACCATGGTTTCGCAGGTGGCTGGCCTTCAGTCTTCTATGTATCTGGTATGAAATATCAATCTAGCAACTGAGTCAACTTGGATAATATAATCATAGGTATTATTGGCGTTGCATCGGCTATCATCACTATTCCTTTGATGACTAGTAAACCAGCTGACCATATGTGGATAACCCAAGAAGAATTGGATTATCTCCATGACGACGAAGAAGAGTCCAAAGGCAGTGATACCACCAAGCCACCGATTCCCTGGCTTGGCATCTTGACGTCACTTCCATTTTGGGTAGCCACCTACCAGGGCTTCGTCATGTACTTCGCCTACGGTGTAGTAGCGAGCGAGCTTCCCACGTATCTCAGTACAATACTTCATGTCAATTCCACGGAGGTAAGATGGAATAAACCAGGAAACATATTAAACTTGGTCTCTCAGAACGGAATACTGAACATGCTACCCTACGCCTGCACGTTTCTCTCGACGCCATTTTGTGGACTCATATCTGAATTCTTGATCAAGAAAAAAGTTGCCTCTCGGACTAATACTCGGAAATGTTTCATATTACTCTGTGAGTCATGAACCATTTTTTTGTCAAACAAAATCATGCCTGTCTATGTCTCTTCAGATTCTCTCATCATCATAGCTTGCTACACTGCATTGCCGTTGTTTAACTGTGATAAAACAGTAGTGGTGACACTGTTCACCATCGTTATATGGGCCACGGGCTTGGACAGCGCGGGCACGTCGCCCACTGTGGGCGAGATGACCAATAACTTCCCCACAATAGTCTTCGGCTTGTACAATACAGTGGTGGTATGTTCGGGTTTCATGGCACCTATGGTCACCGGTTACCTGCTCGATAGCGGACCCAATGCGCTACATCAGTGGAACCTTCTTTTCTATATCACTGCCGGTGCGCTCTTGTCCGGCATGTTTCTTTCTCTCATATTTCTGAAAGCCGAACGCCAACCTTGGGACGAAGTCGAAAAGAGTGAAACAGAGGTAGACAAGCTACCTCGACTAAGTATCAGATGCTGAACTTGACGATATCACAGGACTAGCCTCCATATGACAGCTCCAGTAAACTTCTATGTTGTTGAATTGCATCCTCGACTCTGAATATGATCTAGCTTTATACCTTCAGGACGCAATATTTCAGCATAGAAGAAAATTATGTATCATTTTGCATCAAAACGTAATCTACTTCAAGAATCGAAAATTGTATTCATGACATGTTTTACTTGAATATCGACAGCGAGAACGCCATCTAGCGATTATCTGTTCGAAAGACTGACATAGCTTCAGAATTCCTGATTATGGCCGTCAGCTGCCGAGTGAATATTTGTCTGTAGTTTTATATCACTCTTCTAAAAAATAAAGTTGTCCCTTATGGAAAAACGGGACAAGCAAAAACTAGATCACACGAACCAATGTCCGCCAGCTTTTCACATCGACAAGTATGCAACAGTTTCAAATCAGTATATTCTATCTGCCTTTCCAGTGCGGATGATTCTGGTCACTTATTCCTGGACAATGGCATAATTCAACTGCAACATGGCCGCCATGATTGTCCTGTTCGTCTTGGTGGTCTGGTCAATGGGCATGGACAGTGGCGGATGTATGCCCAATATCGGTGAAAGAAGCAAAAAAGTTCCGTCAGTGGTATTCACAGCGTTCAACACATATGTTTCAGCGACTTTGTGGCCCCGACGGCCAATTCTTTCTCTTGAACAGTTCTGAGCATGCGCTGTTTCAGGGGAATCTTCGCTTTACCTGACACCGGCCGTATCTCTGGGCGGAATTTTACTATGGCTGGTATTGGTGAGGGTCAGTCTTGGGACTAAGCTGACTCTGATGATGTTGGTTCATGATAGAACTTGTACTGCATTTATACTACTTTGATCTATGTTCTCATCTTTGACTATATTTGATTAGTGATTATCAAGATGTTTCGTACTGTGATAAGATACACCTGAGCATTGTGCCATTGTCTGCAGGTATTTAACAGAGTTATTAGTTAACCAGGTCAAGTACATGCATAGCCGGAGTTTAGTAAGTTAACTGCAAAAAAGTGAATCCAAGATGGCGTTCAGTGGTGTGCGATATTTGATTTTGGCGCTGATCATAATCGCCACCTGTGTCGATTATATGACCAGAACCAACATCAATGTCGCCATCGTGTCAATGACCTTGCCTGTGAACCACAGTGACGTCACGGTCACCGACTACTGTCCAGTAGATGTGGTCACAAGCAACACCACTACTAGCCATTCAACTGGGTCAGCCCAGAAATTTGGCTGGTCAATGTCCACTCAGAGCGAAATATTGGGTGCGTTTTTCTACTCATATGTCGCAATGCAGATACCAGCTGCCAAAGTGTCCCAAGCCTTCGGCGGGAAATGGGTCATTTGCCTTGGACTACTGGGATCAGGGGCGGTCAACTTGATGACCCCTTTGATCGCTCATAGCAAGTTTTATATGATGGCGTCAAGGCTGCTGCTCGGAGTATGTCAAGGTGGCATCTTCGCAGCTGGGTACGGCATCCTGTTCGCGTGGTTCCCAAAACGCCAACGTAGTACAGCTTACGCCCTTATGTATGCTGGGGGCAATTTTGGTATGACCTGGTCTAGCGTATTTCTATACTCCAGCTTTAATATTTTTTCAGGCTCCATTTTGACTACATTCTTGTCGGGCTATCTCTCAGAACATGGTTTCGCAGGTGGTTGGCCATCTGTCTTTTATGTGTCTGGTATATAATAGTAATATTGTAACGAACTCAATCAACTTAGATACCGCATTTATCAGGTATGATCGGGGTCGCTTCGGCTATCATCATGATTCCGCTGATGACGAGCGAACCAGCTAACCACATGTGGATAACCCAAGAAGAATTAGAATATCTCGGTGAAGATGAGGAAGATTCCAAGAGCATTGATACCATCAAGCCACCGATTCCTTGGCTTGGAATCTTGACGTCAATCCCTTTCTGGGTCGCCACGTATCAAGGAGCTGTCCTATATTTCGCCTATGGTGTTGTGTCCAGCGAGCTTCCAACGTATCTCAGTACTATACTTCATGTCAATTCTACAGAGGTATGATACAATGAATGCAATGAAATGAACATCAACCTTTTCTCTCAGAACGGAATACTGAACATGTTACCCTACGCGTGCACGTTCCTCTCGACGCCATTTGCTGGTCTCATATCTGAATTCTTCATCAAGAGAAAGATTGCATCTAGGACGAATACACGGAAATGTTTCATATTATTCTGTAAGAAGTCAAGTTTTACTTGTCATATACATCATGCTTGTCTTTGTTTTTGTAGATTCACTGATCATAATAGCATGCTACACCTCATTGCCGTTGTTTAATTGCAACAAGACAGTAGTGGTGACACTGTTCACCGTCGTTATCTGGGCCACGGGCTTGGACAGCGCGGGCACGTCGCCCACGGTGGGCGAGATGACCAACAATTTCCCAACCATAGTCTTCGGCTTGTACAATTCCGTGGCCGTATGTCCAGGTTTTCTGGCACCCTTGGTCACTGGTTACCTGCTAGATAGTGGACCCAATGCGCTACACCAGTGGAACCTATTATTCTATATCACTGCCGGTGCGCTCTTGTCGGGCATGTTTCTTTCTCTCATATTTCTAAAGGCTGAACGTCAACCTTGGGACGAAGTTGAAAAGAGTGAAATAGAGATAGATAAGCTGCCTCGGCTTAGTATCAGATGTTGAACTTGACGATATGACGAGCTTTCACATGACTGATTCATTTTGAACCTCTCTACCGCTGAACTGCCTCCTCGACTCAAACTATAATATAATCTAGCCTTTTATCTCAAATTAAGGGTTTATTGTCTCAGCAGAGAATGAAGCTTCAAACCATTTTAAATCGAAAAATAAGCTTACTTCAGCAATAACAATCGTGTCGATGACATCACGCAGCTGACGTGAGCGTCGCAACAGAGAGAGAGAGAGCGCCATCTAGTGACATAACTGCGGGATTTCTTAAAATACGATTGTCAGCTGACGGATGAAATTTGTCTGTTTTCCTCGGCCTGACTTTCTCCTAAAACAATATGTGATTATCCCAGGCGCTCGTACATTCAGTATTTCAAAGTGACTAGATAAGACTCAAGTTCAGAGAAAGATCGCAGATTAAGCACAATGAACAGCGTGCAATAAAAGATAATAGTCTCGTAAGCACCATGTGAGAAAGGATGTACGTGTGCAAAAATAGCTAAGTTCACAACTTGAACAGCTGTTGCAAAGGAATCGTCCAGTTTTGAAGCTTTCATTCCGTAGACCTGATTCATGATTAGATAAACTTTTTTATAAGGCAATGGAAGGTGTCCGATATCTTGTACTATTCTTGGTTTCATTGGCAATTGCGGTCGATTATTTCACCCGCTCGAACATCAATGTTGCCATCGTGTCAATGGCCTTGCCTCTGAATGCTACTCATGAAGTCAGTGATGTCTGTCCCATACCAACAAGTACAGCTAACGCAACCGACGTCAAGCCAACAAGCTCGGCCCCGAGATACGATTGGTCGATGACAGCTCAGGGATCTATTCTGAGCTCGTTCGGCTACTCGTATCTTGTGATGCAGATACCAGCTGCCAAGGTATCCCAAGCATTCGGAGGAAAGTGGGTCATATGTGCCGGTCTTCTAGGCTCTGGTGTCATCAATATCTTGACACCTTTTATAGCATCAAGCCAGTTGATACTGATGGCTTCGAGGCTTGCTCTTGGATTCTTTCAAGGTGGCATCTTGGCCGCTGGGTATGGCATTCTTTTCTCTTGGTTTCCAATAAGACAACGAAGCACAGCGTATGCTATGATGTATTTTGCCGGAGCTATAGGTATGTTCATTATCTTCAACGCCGTATTTACCTGAGAAACTTCTCACTAAGGTACAAGCTCAACAAGTTTCTTATCGGGCTATCTCTGTGACCATGGTTTCGCTGGAGGCTGGCCTTCAGTCTTCTACATATCTGGAGTCTTGGGGCTTTTTTCATTTGTCATATCTGTTCCACTTCTCTCGAGTAAGCCCAGTGAACACCAATGGATTACCCAAGAAGAGTTAGATATTATCAACGAAGATAAGGGTGGTGATGTTGATGGCACTGACGTTTCGGCCAAGCAGCCAATTCCTTGGCTGGCCATTTTGTCGTCTATGGCATTCTGGAGTGTGACGTACCAGTGTTTTGCTAAAAATTTCGCTTATTCTGTAGCGGCGAGTGAGCTGCCGACGTATCTCAATCAGATACTTCACGTAAATTCGACTGAGGTAATATATCTACACACTGTTATACATTTATGATTCAAACCTTATTATTAGAACGGATTTCTGAACTCCTTAATTTACATATCAAATTTCACGTCAACACCATTCTTCGGTCCATTATCGGAATATGTGATAAGCAAGAACTGGATCTCAAGAACCAACGTTCGCAAGCTTTTCACATCGACAAGTATGTATAGTGTAATGTCAGTAATTATATTTTACCTCTCTCAGTGTCGACGATCATGGTCACGTGTTTTTTGACCATGCCGTACTTCAACTGCAACATGACGGCCATGATTGTCCTGTTCGTCCTGGCGGTCTGGTCAATGGGCATGGACAGTGGCGGCTGTACGCCCACTATCGGTGAAATGAGCAACAACTTTCCTTCAGTGGTATTCGCGATGTACAACACAGTTGTATCTGCGACCGACTTTCTGGCCCCGATGGCCACTGCCTATCTATTGACTAATGGCGAGCATGCGCTGTATCAGTGGAATCTTCTCTTCTACTTGACCGCTGCCGTATCTCTGTCGGGAATGTTAATATCACTGGTATTCTTGAAAGCTGAGCGCCAGTCTTGGGACTATGTTGACTCTGATAACGTTGGTTTATTATAGAGCATGTGATATCATTCTGATCTACGTTATCATCTTTGACTTATTAATTATTATTAACAGTGAGTTTGAGATGAAACAAAATAAATCTCCTAGCGAATCAAGAAATATGACTGATAAGATCAAAAATGATTACTGAATTTAGATAAAGCAACGACCCCTGGTTGGTCAACCTTCCTTGTCAGCTGGCTTGGATCGGAATAAAGTGATGATCACGTGGTCGTCTCGGCGCTGGAAGAGCATCTCGCCCTCAAAGTCGAGCAGCTTTTGCTTGCGTGCCCTCAAGAGGACCCCTACCACCTTGTCCGAAATGGCGGCATAGATGCGAAACAGCTCGCCGAAATTTATCAACCATCCCTGGGGTGTCTCGAGGCCACACTGACGTATCACTGCGCACAAATTCTTGACCTCTTCCAGCATATGTTTGTGAGCTTTGATTCCTCGCTGTTCCGTCTTCGAACCGGGCACGGGTCTGCCGTAGCTGTTATATTAAGATTTGTCAGGGGTCGTTTCAAAATTTCAGGGTACTTACTTTGGGTCATCGCTGTGTTTTCCGCTCTTGGTCTTTGTCTCTGAGGTCCAGTTGTCTGCAAAGTCATTGCTGACCACTTTGTCCGCCATTCTGTGGTCAACGGCCGCTGCTTCCTTGAAGGCGGCCATTCTTTCTGACAGGCCACCGTAAACGCGCACTTCGGCCATTTTAAAATTTGGTTCGAACTTCGAGAGGACTTGTAACCTTCCCGTTCAAGGGCTCGAGAGAAGACTATTCAGAACTGTTTTCGAAAGGTTCGAAAGCAGAGAAGCCTTAAGACTGAGCTTGGCTTCCCTAACGACGGCTTTTGAAGCCTTTGGCAAATGTTCTAGAACTTTCGAGTTATGATACGAGTCACCTGTACTAACTGGAACTACCTTTAAGCACTTGAAATAGCAATTGGAACTAACGAGTCTTAAGATTCAGATCAACTTCTCATTGAAATCACTCTGTTTGTGACGCACACTGAAAGAACTCGAACGGAAACTGTTCTGAAATGTTGTGAACTGGAAGACGCCAAAGAATGTTCTGAGAAGTTTGCAAGACTGAAGAGCACTTTAAGTATCTCACAGAGAACAGATTGTTTCAAGGCATGAATGAAAGAGACGAAGCGGAGAGAGAACGATAGAACACTTCACTAGAATATGTGGCCCTCATAAAAGGCAGTGTGAAGAGTGACAATGACCTTGAAGGATTTAGTAAAATATATTTGGAACCTTGACGTCACTCGCAAAAACACGAATTCCTCTCTTTCCGAGAGGCTTCTCAGTTTGAGAACTGTTCTTAAGCCCTTCTAATTCGCTGGATCAATGCCAGAAACGTTGGCTCTGAACTTTTCTTCTAGTTCTTTCTCAAGTTCGAAAAATATGTTGTTTGCTTGAAAGAACTTGAAAGTATTGCATAATTCAGCAACATTCCGGATGAAATTCAAAGCTGAGTTTACTGTAGATGTTTCCTGGTCTATATTTCGAACAATTAAGGCAGACATAAATGTAGAAGTTATTTGTATCTATTTGGAATGATCCTTCGGTGTAAATTATGGTCAATTGACAGAGATGGCATTTGCGGCGTATCAGTGAGCTGGCTCTTCTTCACTGATTTGATTAATTTCGCCGATTCCATGACTGATTTAGAAACAATTGGCTGCTTGGGTGTGGCAGGTAAGTGCTTCTCATAGTCTAGATTGATTTCTCTTAAACTTCTTGTCCGTTCGGGCATCTCTTTAGGAAGAGACACTTCTTCGCCAACCGATGGCTTACTCCGTGCCCGGCGAAGCCCAGTGGGCCGTTTTGTGGTCAGGCCAGGCGTGAATTCCACTGTGATCTGGTCTTGACTGTACATTTCTGACATGTTGGGAGTTGTGGGCACATCATACTTAGCCATAGCTATGGAAGGTATGTTGAACATCGTTGTTGATTCCGAAGCAAATGGGTTGATTGATTTGGTTTGATTCATATATGAAACGGCCTTAGTTTCTTGGTACGAATCAACTGAACAATCTCTATCGTCACCAACCACATATGTGGTCTCTTTTTGCTTCAACATAGTTTTGGGCAGCATGGTGAATCGTCTCGTGTTGACAATACCAAAATCGAATGGCTGAGGAGTTCTATTGAACTTTTCAGGGCGTTTCTTGTTCTCGTTCGATTGCCTAGGAGTAAACTTTTTAGCTGCAACCTTGGGCGAGTCATGTCTCGCTATTGTCACTGTCGGTGTCGGCGACGGCAGCTGCGGCGCAACCGCCTCCTTGACCTGAGCCACGTTTAGGACTTCCACTTCTTTTGATTCGTCTACAACTATCTCCGGTAACTCATACTCGGTTTCATCAGGAATGACCACCGGACACGGATTCTGCCACAACTTGTAACCATACTTCATGAGGCTTCCCTGCTGAACAAAATGATCAATTTCGGCTTCTAGTCCAAGAAGACCCTCTTCAATCTTGTCGAGATTACATGTGTCAGATTTCATTGTTCCAAGCAGTAATGCCGTCTCAGTGTATGTGGAACGGATTTGAGATTCAAAATTCTTAATCTTGTCATAATCAGATTGACTCAAACTCGAGTACTTGTTGAACTCATTTTCGGCCTGATTTTTCAAGTCTTTCACACTCAGTTCAATATGGCGGACACCTTTCCGTAGCTTGTCAAAAAAGGTGACGTCCAGCGGCATATCACCCATGATGATCTGTAAATACAAATTAACTTGAGATAAACCGTCTCTTGAACAATACTTCAGACTTACTTGACGTCTCGTGTGTTTGATTCTATAATTCTCTGCTTACAGTGTCCTCTATTTGCACTACGCTTCGTTGCGAAAGAACTCAAGGGTGAGACTGGTCTTTTTTATGGGACACAAACAATAGTGGAAAGTAGAGAATAGCAGAAAACGAGTTAGAAAAAATTGAATATCTTTCCCGCCCCAACCGTCTTCAGGGGGACGACTATTCAGTGCGAATAGCTGCAGCTGTGCGCTAAGCAAACGGTCCCTCGGAGGGATGTTTTTCTTTCGCCGACGCCTCTAAAAATTTGACTTTAATTCCGCAAGCGTTTGAGTAAAATATCTTTGTGTTGTGTAATTCATTCAGAACTGTGACTCTTACGTTAATCCCTAATCATGGAAGAGAATGACAAGCTCAAGAAGCACATGTCTCTGCTGAGAGAAGAGTATGTTAAACTTCAGACAAAGTATGCTGATTTGGAAAGAAGATACAACTTGATTGCCGCCACCAGGGGTTCTGAAAGCGAAGATAATACATATGTTTCGAAGCTGCTAAGAACTGTGGCCGGCCTGTTTGATAAAGATCTGTACAGTGATCTCACCGTTCAGCTAGAAACGTCGACAATTAAGGCCCACAAATTCGTGTTGGCGGCTAGAAGTTCTAAGTGGGGCGTTGATGATTTAAACGTAATTGACCGCTTAGACTTATCGGACGTTCCACAGAACATTTCTTACGAGCTGATTAAGTGGGTATACACTGATTACATCGAACTGGTCAGTCGGGAAGAAGAATTTGTCATGGAAATCATGAAAATTTCGAAGAGATTTGATCTAAATGACTTAATCGAGAAGTGTGAGAAAACCTTGGTGTCATTCGTCGACGTTAAAAGCTGTGTAAAGTTCTATCAGATTGCTGACGAAATCGGAGCTGCCATTTTGAGAGAACACTGCTCACAGCTGATATCGAATCACTGGGACGACTTTACGTCAGTGGACTTCTCGAATATGACTGCGCCTTTACTGTACAAAATGTTTAAAGCGAAAACCGATTATCCTCTGCACACTGCGATAAGAATGGCAAGAGAAGATGTTGTCTTTCTGTATTTAATAGAGTACGATGCACAACTTGGCACCAAGGTGAACGAATTAGATAAGACGGGCGACATTCCACTTGACTTGGCCTTGAAAACGAAGCAAGAATCTGCAGCAAGAACACTGATTAACCACAAAGCAAATGTCAATGTGACGGACGCCATTGGCAGGTCACTCTTGCATCGGGCCATCGATAGGAAGGATGAATTTGCGGCCAACTTTCTGCTCGACCATGCAGCCAACGTTGATGTCATGATGGCCACGGATAGGCGGACGCCGTTGCACGTTCTGAGTTCTCAAGAGAAGGATCATGGTATGACTAGAATAACTAAGAAACTGCTTGACAAGGGAGCAGATCCAAATTATCAGGATATAAACGGAAACACTGCCCTTCACAGAGCCATAACGGCGAAAAATGAAGATGTTTTCCAATTGTTAGTTCATCATCCTAAAGTTGGCCTTGAACTGAGGACCTCTGAAGGACTAACACCTCTGGCATTGGCGCTCAGGTGTTTGGGCAAGAATGACATGTTCGCGTCAACCCTGATAGCCAAGGGAGCTTCTGTTGACGCCACCAATCCGATCACAGGAGACACATTGCTCCACTTAGCTACCCAAGATTCAAATGAAACGGCTGGAATATTTTTGGCTACTAACGGCGCAAGACCAAATGCCACCAACAATGGCGGAGAGACACCACTGCACATAGCTGCACTTAACGGTCTGTCAAGCCTGGTGGTCACTCTTCTTGAACAAGGAGCTAACGGCAACCTCACCACCGCTCCGAGCGCCATTGCTGCGACTCCGTTTGACACGCCGACCGATGACCATGTATATAATCAGACACCTTTGCACTTGGCACTCATGGGCAGACATGCGCATGTGATTCGCACCCTAGTCACGTTCAAGCCCACTAGTGGGCTAAGTGCATCTGGTCCACCGAACTTGAATATCAAGAACTCCAAACAACAAACGCCTCTCACACTGGCTATCAAGTTCGGTTTGCACGACGTTGCCCAGTTGTTGATTGACGAAGGAGCCTCCGTTAATATCACCAATGGCAACGGCTTGACCCTTCTACACGAGGCCATCATGGACGGTGACTCCAGGTCGGCCATGTTTCTGCTCAACTGTGGGGCGGACACCAACATTAAGACACCCAACGGCGATGCGCCACTCCAGCTGGCTGTCAAGTACAAGCTGGAATCTGTGGTCATGGACCTCTGTGCCAAGGGAGCCGACGTGAATGCGAAAGACGATGACGGCCAGCCTTTGCTGTGGACGGCACTGGAAACCGGAAACGATGACGTCTCTTCCGTTTTGGTTCAGTTTGGCTGTGACACAAATTGCTGGGGACTCGGACCGGGCGAGTGTTGGCAAACTTTATTACACAAAGCGCTAGACGAAAACAATGAGCGCATTGCCTGTTTCCTTATCCGGTCTGGCTGCGACCTGAATTCACCTCGGAAACCGAATCCCTCTGGAGGTGGTGATGAGGAAGCTCACGATGGCCAGACACCTCTGCACCTTGCGTGTACGTGGGCGTTGGACAATGTTGTGCAAACGCTACTCGAATTTGGTGCGGACGTGAACGCCAAGGACGCTGAGCAAAAAGTAAGAGGAAGGAAGGGAACAAACAGCTCCTTGTATGGAGAAAATTATCTCTGATTACCTTTTAATTATTCTCTAGACACCTTTGCACGTGGCGATAATTAATCAACATCACACCATCATTCAGCTGCTGCTCTCACATCCTGACCTTGACCTTGACGCAAGGGACAAATATGGCTCTACTGCTTTCGCGACGGCCATGACCATCAGAGTGACCAAGGCGGCCCAAGCCATATTGAATCGGTGCCCCACAGCGGCCGAAAAGGTTGACCGCCAGGGGCGAAACTTTTTGCACGTTGCCATCCAGAAAGCGGACATTGAGAGCGTGCTCTTCCTTCTTTCCATAAATGTGAACATTCATTCACGAGTTCAAGATGCATCCAAGGTGACGCCACTTCACCTGGCGGTGGAAGCGGGAAGCGAGATGATTGTCCGCAACCTCATCCTGGCCGGAGCGGACATCAATGCCACCAATGTCCAGAAGCAGAGTGCCCTTCACTATGCAGCGGAAAAGGACCACGCGAACATATGTTCCATTCTGCTAGAGAACCATATTGACTACAACCTAGTGGACACCAATTTAAATAATGCCCTGCACATTGCCTGCCGCAGCGGCCATCTTGCAACAGTTCGCGTCCTGTTGTCCGACAGTCAGATAGATGCCGAAGCGGTCAACCTGAGGGGTCAGAATTGCCTTCACCTTCTTTCTCACTATGGAAAAGAAGACCGGAACGCGGCCATTTTCGAACTGTTCATCTCGTCGATGCCTGAATATCCCATCAACAAGGCGGACTCTGAAGGCAATACGCCACTCTTGTTGGCCTACATGAACGGAAATGCCAATCTGTGCAAGGCGCTCATCAAGGTTGGCGCATGCGTCGGACAATGCAACCGCCAAGGGGTCAGTTTGTTCAACCATGTCGTGGCGTCGCCCAACTTGCTCTACAAGCTGCTGGACTTCCTGCCCCAAGAGTCGACTTGGACCGAAGCGGACAATTGCCTCGAATGTGGAACCAAGTTTGGCCTGACGAACCGGAAGCACCATTGCCGCCATTGCGGTCGAGTCCTGTGCTCGAGGTGCAGTTCCAAGGAGATGCCCATTGTTAAGTTTAACCTGAACAAACCTGTTCGAGTGTGTGACGTTTGCTCTGACGTCTTAACGCTAGGTTTTAATTAGTGGATTGATCACGGTTATGTTTCTGTATCTCTAATTGAAAATTGTAATCGTGATAAATTCTAAAAAGAAGAAATTCAACTGGCACCAAGTCCGGAACCTAAATATTGATTGAGAGGGAACAGTATTTTATAACTTGTACACAAAGTAAACGTCTTTTATGATTGAGATTAGATGACGACTGGTTTAAGTTCGCTGCGAATGACAGCGTCGTGAAAGAATGTTCTTTCTCTTTCTCCCTACTCTGCTCGGCTTTGGCTTGCTACCCAAGGACGGTTGGCTGGAGTTCTAGAAGCATTTCGATCCTAGCTTTCTAAGGTCGTTACTGTTCAAGGTTCAGAGACAACTACAGTATCCTGTAACTATATGCTCCATCGATGGCCCTAAAAATTCTGCGATTCGAACATTTGGACGTTTGCGCAAAACACACTCACACTGCAATGGCCTTCGTTTTTCGAGTCTCTCTCTCCTCTCTCTCCTCTCTCCCTCTTTCTGGAACAATCTTATCGTGCGCACCCAGAAAATTTGTCCGCATTGATCTGAGCCAACGCATGGAGATTTATGTTCCAACCGACTAGAACAGTTCAAGTTCGCAACTAGGAGACAACCGTCCACTTTTCAGCCAACGGTTACTTTCTTGACAAGAGTTCGGCTACTTGGATCCGAGAAACAATTACTACATTCGACGTATCTCGCTGTTTAATCCCTGTCAACTCAACTGAGTGTCTTCACTATTTTAGCTCTAAGCAAAGTCAAAATAGACCATAATTAATATTAAAGTGATTTAAGCGTAAACAAAAACAAGCCGTATATCCGACTCTTTCGTCATTAGGAACCGAAACCAAGGAAAGTTCACGCGTGCGCAGTACTCAGCCAACTGTCGTTCGGTCGGTTGCATTTTCTGCTCTCTCTCTCTCCCTCTCGCTCTTTCTCTCTTCCTCTCGGTCTCTTCAGTGTATCTTTTTCGTTCGCGTCGACTCTGTGTGAGAGCGTGTCTCTCTCCCTCTTATTCTCGGTCAACAACAGAGCGAGAGAGACGAGAAATATTACCCACCAAGAAATAGTATCACATGACCTTTAACCATATTTCAGTGGTTAATCACTGTTAAGCCAGTGTCTTTGGTTCAGTAGAGTCGGCCAATCAACGGCTAATTGTGCAGGTCAGCTGGAACAATGAGCAGCGGAATATCAAGGCAACGGTGAACGCGATTTGTGTTCATTGTGTTCACTTCACCCCTGAAGACGCCCCGGATCCCCTTTGTGGCTGACCCCTGGATTTGGTCAAGGGTCGTTTAGACTGAATCTATACCTCACGTACAACCTGGTGCTTCCTTGATTGCGTAAATCCAGTTCAGTCCAGGGTCTGGTTTCAAGTTACTACAACCGATTGCGTCCATGGTCTGAGAAAGCAGTATTGACGCCATATTTCTCTCGACAAATAGACTGTCCAAAGACTTTCAGGGACAACTTGTTCAAGTGTACGCCTCTGTTTCGTTCCGTCGAGTTCTGGCTTTGCGAAGTTCACGAAGGTTCTAAAAATGGAATCACCGATCGTTCACGAGTTCGAAGGCCACGACTCTTCGCTGGCTCATCCCTCAAATTATCAGAGACAACTGAATTCAAATCAAGCTGCATCATCATCCTCGTCATCTTCAGCCACCGGCTGTCGAATACCTTCAAACAAGGTAATTAAGCGAACTGCTCACCTTGGCCACCTAATTGTGCCAGTTGTTTAGCTAATTGCGTATCGGCCACCTGCCACTTCCTTTCTCTCTCCATTCGTGTGCGTATGTCTACCTGGTTCAGGTCGATTGCGTCACCCGATGGCTGATTGAATCGCCTTGAATCACTAATTATACACATAATTAATTAGACTACGCTCGACTTGATTCGGTTTGACTTGGATGTGTCTGTGAACTGGATTCAATTCGTTTCACTTTTTTTACTTGAAAGCCTCCTTTTAAAAATTTGACAGAGGGAGTGAGAACAGAAAGCGAAAAAGAGGAGAGGGAGAGAGAGAGAGGAAGGCATAATTTGTTTCCACTTGCATGGTTCATATGATTTGAAAATTTATTCAGTAAAAGCACAACGGGAGAGAGGGAGGGAGAGAGAGGGAGATAGAATTTGCAAGGTAAATTGTCTAAATCAGCGAAGCATGGTTGGAGTGATTTTCTCGCTCTCCCTCTTCCAGTCAGTTCCGTTTGTCGGCCATTTTGTATATAATCGAGGTCTAGGACAGCGACTGGATTCAAAGCTAATTGTTGAAACTAATGACTAGTAAGCTGCTTATTTCAGGATTGGAACTACCTGGTTAGCGAGAGAGGGAGGGGGAGAAAGTCACGAAGAAAGGCGAAACTGATACGGCCGTAGTACTTGTGTAGTCACGAAACACCTGTCGAGTGACCTCAAGCTAACCTCGAACTGGATTTACTGATTGTGAATCTCGTCTCTTCGGTAGTCCTCTTCAAGTCCAGCTGGTCCATGATTAAGCGACAATTTGGAAACAATTGGAGAGGGAGAGCGAGAGAGGATTGCGAGAAGTAGCTTTATTGCTCACACTCGTCTCGTGATTAACTTGCTCATGTCTGTCATCACGCTTACGTGACCTGGATGTGTCAGGAATCGGAGGCAGATATCGAGCAGTATTGCATGAGTGTCCTCTCACTGTCACGTGACATGGTCATTACTTTAAAAGCGGTCAGCTGTGCATTGTGTGAGCCTGATTTTGGAGTTCACAGCAGGTTCGTGATCATTTGCGTGATCAACTTGCACACAAAGTCAAGCCAACAAGCGTGACTGGAAAAGAGTGTATTTTCATCATTCGATATTTTTGTCAAGTTTATTTGCGTTTATATTTTTGGTCTGACATTTAGCAACTCATAACTGTCAGTCACGCACGATTCTTCATCGCTCACGAAGTGTCACGCCATGAAAAGTTGACGTTTTTCAACTTTTCTTGCAACCAGCGTCCGAGTTCGAAGTTAAGAATAGAACATTTGACTTTTTGACCTTTGATGCATTTTTGCAGCACATAGAGATGAAAGCAAATGCCATGAATAGAAAGAGATACTTTTTCGGAGAATGCCGTCGCTGCTGAGAGCGCTCACGGACAAGGTCACGTGATGTGTGATTAGATTCTTTGTCACTTTAGATTTAATCTTGTTTCACTTGAAGCGAGTCAGTAATTAGCGTAAATATAGTTTAAATTGCGAACGTTCACAATATCATGCTTCTCTTTGGAAGACCAATTTTCGGCCATTCAAGGCTGCTCTCCCTCCTCCCTCCCTCTCTCTCTCGCTCTTTCTTTCAAGATCATGGAATGATTTATGATATTTCTTTGTGTGTGTGTTTGTGTTCCAAGGTGACTTTAATCTTGTGTCACTCTGCCGTCATTCATATGCGTGAGTCGGGCTCACGAAAGTCACTTTCTTTGTCACTCAAAGCCTCGACCCTGACGGCTGTTGTTTGATTCGAACGAGAGAAAATGGCGGAGCAAGTAGTTCGTCTATTTAATTAGTAGTCACAATTAGCGCTAAATGTTTACATAACATCTATGTTCAAATAGAAATAGTTTCGCATGGGCATTATTTCTGGCTGTGTAACGCAATTAGAGTAATTGATTTCCTCTCTCCCTCTCTCCTCTCTCTCTCCTTTGGCTTCAGTTTGTCTTTCTTCAGCGCCGTTCTCTTTTCTGGGAATGAATATGTTGCGTGACAAGAAACGATTATGGCGTGATTCGTTCGTGACTATGTTATTACCTTGCCTGGATGTTCGCGAAATACTCATAATGACGAGTATAAAAATATAGCCTAGGAAAGAAGTATGATTTAGCGCAGTTTCGAGTTGTATCTGTGCGAGTGGGAAGAGAGCCGAGAGACGAAAGTGACGCAAGAAGGAGAGGGGAAGGAGGAGGAGGCTGAACTGTTCAAGTTCGAAACTGGTTCGTCCTTGTACTACATAGAATCGACCAGAAACGAATGGCAGAGAGGGAGAAAGGGAGGGAGAGAGAGAGACGGAATTTTTCATAGCCAGGCATGTGATGATTTTCTCTATTCTCCTTGGCAGTGCTCTCCCTCCTCCCTCTCCTCCTCTCCCTCTCTGTCTGTCTGTCTCGCAAGAAATGGCGTAGAGTGAATCTATGGCCGAGTTAGTTACACTGGCCGTAAAGACCAAGACGCATTTCGTGGCGCCGACTGAGGCCAAGTCATAGCCCCGGGCTTCTCTCCCTCTCTCCTCTCTGTCTCTCATTCTCTCGCCCTCTCCCTCTCTCTATCTTGCTTTTATGGATTCTCGCCCTCTTTCTCCAGGTAACCGAAAGTTTTAGACATGTTTACGACGTAGAGAACAGCCATTGTAAGATCTTTCTTGCTTAGGAAGAGAGGAAGAGCGAGAGGAGAGAGAGAGCTCTTTGACTTCTTCATGAATGGACGAAGTCCAGGGATATGGCCAAGGCGATCTCTCTCTCTCCCTCTCTGTCTCTCTGTCATCTTCAGTTGTACGACTGCGTCAATGAAGGCCAGAGGTGTAGTTTGTCTTCTCGGGGCCTCAAACAGTCCTCTCGGCATCTGGTCCTCTCTATCTCCCTCTCTTCGCTTCTCTCCTCTCTTCGCTCCTCTTCTCCTCTCTTCGCCCCTCTTTGCTCCTCTTGAGCGCTTTTTCTTTCCTTGAGCCCGCAGCGGCGTTCACGGTACCCTGGAATGCCCGGTTTTCTAGCCCCTCCTCAGAACCCAGTTGTCTCTCACTTTCCCTCCCCTCTCTCTTCCCTCTGCCTCTTCCCTCTCTCTCCCCTCTACTGAGCATGGGTCAAATTACAGTAGACACCCTTAGATTGATCACGAGCCATGTATCCGGCTCTTTTCTCTTCGCTCTGTCCCTCCTCGACACCCTTGACCACCCAGGCTACTAGAAGACGAGAGGGAGAGAGGAGGGGACGCTCTCTTAACTTTCGTCATACAGCAACAAAGGAAAATAATCACACACATGTATTCTCTTATCTATGTTCACAGATAAATTTAAGACTCATCCTGGTGACTGGAAAGACGAAGGACTTTCTGTTCAATGCCAACGACAGCGCGGCCGACATCGCTAATCACGTCTTCGACAATTGGCCTCAAGGTTGGCACTAACGAGATGGCCCCTTGGATTTTTTATTAATGATGTCCTCTCTCTCTCGCCCTCTCTTCCTCTCCGTCTCGCTAGAATGGACACCAGAGTCAGTATCTAGGGCAGAAATACTGCGATTAATCTATCAGGGTCGCTTTCTTCACGGCAACGTAACCTTGGGCGGTAAGTTTGACCCCTTTGGCCACATTTCGAAGGCCATTTGTCTCCTCGAGTTCTGTATCCGCTTTTCTGACTCTGTTTTCCAATTTCCTGTTTGCCGGCAATTTGGAAACGACACTGTGCCCTCACCGACTAATTGTGCGGATGATTGGATTCCATTGGACTGATAGCTCTACAACTTCCGCTCGGTCGGACATCGGTGATGCATCTCGTTCCTAGAGAAAATCTGCCCGAACCCAACTCACAGGGTAATTACCACTCACTATCGACAATCGATATTTGTGATACTTTTCGATGGCGAAGCTGACATTGTTCTAATCTGTTTCAGACCAACGACTGAAGAGCAAAGAGCGAAGCTCTGGCTGTTGCAGTGCAAGTTGCTCTGTGCTTTAAGTGAGAGGGGAGTGTTTTCGTTGTTCTCGCCTCTCAACCCTCAGATAGGAAGATAGAAGATTATATTTCAAGATGAACTTTGCTGTTCACGATACAAGAGAGACAGAGAATATAAACAAAAAACAAGATGGAAGCCCTTTAATCTTAGAGAAGCTCCTTGTCTTGTCGTTGATTACTTGGCTTTGCGTCTAAATCAACACGATAAGATTAGTCGTATATCAAGATGGCCATCTTCATTCCACTTAGATGTTGCGACAAGAAAAACCAAAAATATTTCATCACTCTCTCTCTCTCCGCTATCTCTATATATCTATGTTGTCATCAAGATAATGAATATAAAACTATGACTATTCTTGGAAAGTTATACCTCCGTTAAGCTGAAGCATGTAATCAGTGACAGTATCGCCATCATGAACTTCGCCAAGACTTGCCGTTAAATCGGAATATGGAAACAGTTCACATAAAATATGTAGCAACATCTAACACACATTGCCACCATCTTGGGGCAAAATGGCGTCTTTCGTGACCTCGAAGTTGGCTCACGCAGCGTGTACAGATAAAAGAATGTATGAAAAGTATCTTTTAGTCCACTTCGAAGATCAAGTTTGAGTAGTCCAACAAAATCGATCACTAATATCGCCAAGACTCGAAAATGAAATTGAATCAGATATGTTATATAGATGGAAAAATGTCTCAGTGATGTTTCTATTTTCGTCTTCAACTCTTACACACAAAAGAGAAGATTACACTGTATCACTTTTCAGTTAGGAGACAAACCCTGAGCGAAGGGTTGTTCACATGAAATATTGTCTCAGTGAAATATACATATTCACGAATTTCCTTTCAATATCATCCCTTTCTCTGTCGTTCTCTCTCTCTTTCGCTCTCTTTTTCCTCCTATCCATTTCCCGGCGTTGTAAATATAATATTGCAGTTTTCGATTCAAACTCATTTCCTTTCATTTTGCACTTGTTATGGAAAAGTTCATTTCGCAACCCTCTATTACGTGACTCACGCAACAGTCACGATCACAAGATGGCGGACGCTGACTGCTAATTTTGTTGAACATACACAATTAATTTATCTTGATTGCACTTTCCGTCTCTCGCCCTTTTGTCAAAAGTAGAACTTTGGTTTAAGTAATTTGATGTTATTTAAACGTTCATGTAATTACATATTATCCATAGCACGAGTATCTGGAATTTGTTGCTCTTAAACTAGCTGTACAAATATTATAAATAATAAGTTACATAATAAGCGGACGAACTATTCACATGCCATAGAAGAGATATTACGACATTCCTGAAAGTTGATTGCCCTTTGTTGAGACCCTGAAGTTTGCGTAGGTGATGGAAATCACGCGTGACTCACGAAAAGTACTTTCCGCTCAACATATGCGTCAAGCAACATGTTTGAACTTTAAACAGCTTTAAACCTATCAGGCTAACTCACGTTCATTCCACCCATTCGATTGAGATATGAAAGTATGTAGCGAATGTGTAGCGCCATCTAGGGAGTAAATTTTGAACTGAAGTCAGCTGTCTCGTGTTTGAAATGAGTTTTCCGAAAGTTGTTCTGCTCGGCGACTCGTTGACTCAGTTCTGCTTCAGTTCTAGTGGTCGATGGGGTTCATTGTTAGGGGACCGTCTTCAGAGGGTAGCTGATGTGGTATGTCGAGGATATTCTGGTTACAATACAAAATGGATTCTGAACATACTGCCCGAAGTGTTCGGAGAACTGAATTTCGATCAGGTGGCCGTACTGACGATTCTGTTGGGTTCGAACGACTGTGCCCACAAAGATGACCCCTATGGTCAAGGTGTCCCAGTGGACGAATATAGACAGAATTTAAAGGACATTGTGCATTTCATGACTGAACGAGGATTGGAGAAGGACAAGATAATATTGATGACTCCGCCTCCTTTTCATGGCGAAGAATTTACGAAGTTCTTTGCAAATTATCGCCCGGAACAGTTTCGAACAGTTGGGCCACCTCTTAGAACCGGTCAGTTGGCGGAAGAGTACGCTCTCAACTGTGCCCAAGTGGGCCATGAGCTTCAGTTAGACACTGTGGACTTGCACACCATATTCACGCAGGACTCACGCGGAACACAGCTGTTCTCTGATGGCCTTCACTTTTCGGGTGACGGATCCAAGCTGCTGTTCGACTCAATCTGGCCACTTGTTGAGAAGAAGGTTCTAAAGCACACTGGTCAGTCGTCATTGACCATGAAGTTTCCAAACTGGTCAGAATTAGCATAAAACTAAGGGCGGACAGCAACCCTTCCGGCATTCCTTTGCAGTTTCGGCAATGAATGTGAGAATATGTGCAATAGTCATGGGAATAATACTGTTGCTGTACATGAAGGATTCAAATCAATGAATCAAGCCTCTTTCATTCGACCGACAAGTGTGTATCTCAGTTTCTTTAACTGCGTCAATTACAACGTCAAGAGTTATCGTGTCCGTTCAATACTTAAATGCCACTTAAGAGTTTGTCCTTCAGTGAATGGCAAATTCGAATCTCTGCAAAGTTAAAGCAACTAACGCTTCGTGTATGCAGTTGAATTTCAGTTGCAAATTGTGTTCCTATCGCTTATGAGCAACTAGCGTGTCTTAAATGTTTCAGAAGATGTCTTGGTCTAAAGTGATTCTATTCGGAGACTCTCTGACCGAATGGTCACATAGTCCCGACGGTCAATGGGCTTCGCTGTTGGCCGACAAGCTGAAGCGAGTGGCTGACATTGTTGTCCGAGGCTTCGGCGGTTACAATTCAAGATGGGGTCTGCTCATGTTACCTAAATTGTTCCCGGAGACCTTCAGCTTTGGTGACGTCAGCTGTTTCGTGATCTGTCTTGGATGCAATGATGCTTCGGCCCCCGAATGTCCATATGGGCTGTACGTGCCCATCGACGAGTACAAGTTGAATCTGAAGGCCATTGTCGACTTCCTGGTTGGCCGAGGCTTGTCGAAAGACAAAATTGTCTTCATGACCACTCCGACCTTCAGTCAAGCGAAATGGGACCTTTATGTTAGTACGATGGAAACCAACGACGACCTAAACCTTGGACCCATGGTACGTACTGACGAGGATGCTGGACAGTACGCTCGGGCTTGCGTCGAAACTGGACACGAAATCCAAGTGGACACGCTCAACTTGCACGAAGCGTTCACGCGTGACCCACGGGGTGACGCTCTGCTCGGGGACGGAGTCCACTTCTCGCCCGAAGGCTGTAAGGTTTTAGTCGACCACCTGTGGCCCCTAATTGAGCCCAAAGTTCTGAAACATGCCGGCACAGAGGCCTTGACCGTGCAGTTTCCCGATTGGTCGGCCGTGACTCGAAGTGACCCTCGCTCGTGCTTCTGAACGGTGGTGCCATCTAGCGGCAAGTTGTTTTCTCTTTTTTAGAGGACTGGTATAAACGAATATGATCGGAAATGTTCTATGGAAGTATTTTGAGTATGACTGAGGAAGTAATAAAATATCAGTTGAGATTAGTTGAAAAGAAAGCATTAAAAACGACTCTTAAAAGGCATTAAGGCTGATTGAGACTGCAATTGCTATCGCCCTCTAGCGACCCCTGGCGGCGACATCCGGATAAGACGGTATGTGGTGAAGGCTGCCGGAGTGATTGAATCAGTTACACTGTACTTGTAACAATGGCGGCACTTATAACGGGAAACTGCAGTAACTTGGCCTTGGGATGTACTGGTTGCTTTAGTAATGGCATTATCACTAAACTCAATTATGACGTCAACAGCTTAGCAACCGACTAAATTCTATGAGAGGCTTCACTTTCTCTTCGCTCAGCTAGTTTCAGAGTCCGTTTTACATTGTTTCCAGTTCATATATAATTAACGTATAAGAGAATATATTACAACCATGTCGTGGTCCAGAGTGATTCTATTCGGTGACTCGTTGACCGAGTTCTCCTTGAGCCCTGATGGTCAGTGGGCATCGTTGCTAGGGGACCGTCTCAAAAGAGTGGCCGACGTCATTGTCCGAGGCTTTGGTGGCTACAATTCAAAATGGTGTCGCCTAATGTTGCCCAAGCTGTTCCCGGAGACATTCAGCTTCGATGACGTCAGCTGTTTTGTCATACTTCTTGGGACCAACGACAGCTCGCACCTCGAGTGTCCCTCTAAACTTCACGTGCCCATCGACGAGTACAAGGACAACTTGAAGGCCATTGTCCAGTTCCTAGTGGACCGAGGCCTGTCGAAAGACAAGGTAATCTTCATGAACCCACCGCCGACTGACGTCAAGAAGGCATTCGAAGGTATGGCCGAGATGTTGGCTGGACTTCCGGAAGAAGCCCAGAAAACAATTGAAGCTATGGGAACTCCGGTTCGAACTGACGAAAGAACTGCCGAATATTCTCAAGCTTGCTTGGAAGCCGGAGAAGAGATAGCTGTCGACACTGTGAATCTGCACGAAGTTCTCACGCGTGACTCACGAGGCAGTGATCTGCTCGTCGACGGGATTCACTTCTCTGCCGATGGTTCTAAACTGGTGTTCGAACATCTTTGGCCATTGGTGGAGCCCAGAGTTCTGAAGCACGCTGGTATGGAAAAGTTGACCCAAAACTTCCCGGACTTCCTGACTCTTAGTCGCAGTGACCCAGAGTCTATTTTTTGAAAGGTTATCACGTAAATCATGACATGGACTGATTTTCTTGAAACGGTGACCGTATGCGAATAAAGTCATATAAAATAGATAACAGCAATCTTGCAGCTATTCATTTTGACACTTGATGGCTCAGCAATTTTGCCCATTTTCAGAGCTGGGGGTCATATACTTCCCATTCGAAATTATTGAGAATTTAAGAGCAACCAGCTGACTGCTCCGAATTCAAATTTGCTCCGGAATTCGAACTGCGCAAGTTGAGTTAAGTGACGTATATCTGTGCTGAAGCTGTTGCAATTGTCAATGCCGTCTATCGGATTAGTTCAAATGGTTAACGGAGCAGTCAGCTGATTGCTCTTAAATTCTCAATAATTTCGAATGGGAAGTATATTTTGTCGTGCATCACTGCGACTTCTAGTCAACGCCGCTAGCGACCTCTAAGTGCCCGAAACTGAATGAGGCAGTCTACTGAAGCAACTGAATAACAGCGACGCATAATAATAGATACACTAATAACTACACATTGCACCCACTTGACCTTGAGCCCATATCAATACTGAAATATGACGTCTCGTAACTGAACCAATTTAGAAGGCGTATTTCAGTTTTGTGTATTTTAATTCAGACTTAGAATAGAAGTCTGACTGATGTCTTGGTCCAAAGTTGTTCTACTCGGCGACTCGTTGACCGAATGGTCATTGAGTCCCGATGGTCAGTTTGCCTCGTTGCTAGGAGACCGGCTTAGAAGAGTGGCCGACGTGGTTGTCCGAGGCTTCAGTGGCTACAATTCAAGATGGTGTCGACTCATGTTACCGAAGCTGTTTCCGGAAACATTCAGCTTCGATGACGTCAGCTGTTTCGTCATCCTTCTTGGAACCAATGACAGCTCGCACCTAGAGTGTGGATTTGGTCTTCACGTGCCCATTGATGAGTATAAGTCCAACATGAAGGCCATCGTCCAGTATCTGGTAGACCGAGGCTTGTCCAAGGACAAGATTGTCTTCATGACCCCGCCTACTATTGATATCGAAAAGCTTAGTCAATCAAATGTCGACGATTTCCCTGATATTACGGAAGAAGTTCGAGAAGCAATTCGAAAACTAGGTCCTACTGTTCGAAGTGTCCAAAAAACATCTGAGTACGCTCAAGCATGTCTTGATGTTGGCAACGAGATACATGTTGACACACTCAACTTGTACCAAATATTCACACAAGACTCAAGAGGAAGTGACCTGCTCGTAGACGGGATCCATTTTTCTGTAGATGGCTCTAAGTTGCTGTTCGACAACCTTTGGCCGTTGGTTGAGTCCAGAGTTCTGAAGCACACTGGGACAGAAAAGTTGACCCAAAACTTTCCGGACTTCCTGTCTGTTAATCGAAGCCACCCAGGGTCAAGTTTTTAAGAGATTTTGACATAGACATTATCAATATGCTGCCAATTCTCGATTAGGAATCATCAAGAATGGCTAACGTTGATGCCAAAAAACTGTGTTTCGATACTCGAAGGCTCTTCTCTGCAACCAATCCCAGCTGGAGGTTTAGTTTCTTTTATCTTCATCGATGCTGAATGAGACGGAGTGCTGAAGCCATTTTTTCCCATTCTTAAGGTGGCTTTATTTCGATCCCTTGTTTACGAAAGGCTGTAAGAGCAATTTCTAATTACAAATAATATTGAAAAGGATGCATTGGTACGATTAGAGTGCTGAAGAATTGAATAACAGTGACATGCAGTGATACATCCATAGCAGCGAATTGCCATAACTTGACCTTGAGGCGTATTCAATTACCGTTAGAATCAATTATGACGTCACCAGCTTAGCAACTACGGCTTTCAATGCTCGCTCAGATTGTGTTCAAGTTCCATTCTAACACTGTTTTCATTTTAGCAAGTGTAATATACTCATACCCCTAACGAGCCAACCTATGTCTTGGTCCAAAGTTATTTTATTTGGCGACTCATTAACTGAGTTCTCCTTGAGTCCCGATGGTCAATGGGCCTCACTGCTAGGGGACCGTCTCAAAAGAGTGGCCGACGTGGTTGTCCGAGGCTTTGGTGGCTACAATTCAAGATGGTGTCTCCTCATGTTACCGAAACTGTTTCCCGAAACATTCAGCTTCGACGACGTCAGCTGTTTTGTCATACTTCTTGGAACCAACGACAGCTCCCACCCTGGAGGCCCATTCGGAATTGACGTGCCCATCGACGAGTACGAGTCCAACCTGAAGCACATTGTCCACTTTCTTGTCGACCGAGGCTTATCGAAAGACAAGATAGTCTTCATGACGCCACCGCTGTTTGATACCGAAAAAGCACTCGCATGTATGAGTAAGTCGGGAGAGATTTCGGAAGACATTTTGAAAATGATGCAAGATCTGGAGTCACCAGCTGAAGGTGACCAGAGAACAGCTGAGTATGCGCGAGCCTGTCTCCATGTTGGTCAAGAGCTGCAGGTCGACACGCTGAACCTGCACGAAGTTTTCACGCGTGACTCACGAGGGAGCGACCTGCTCGTGGACGGGATCCACTTCTCTGTAGACGGTTCTAAACTGGTGTTCGAAAACCTGTGGCCACTGGTGGAGCCCAAAGTTCTGAAGCACACTGGGACAGAAAAGTTGACTCAGAACTTCCAGACTTCTTATCTGTTAATCGAAGTGACCCAGGGTCAAGTTTTTGAAAGGTTGTCGCCCATGTGACGAGTGAATGAACCCGCGGTTTTTTTTTCGAAAATGTCTGAGGAGCCGTTCAAGTTTTATTATACTTTTTGATATCAATAGAATCGATAATTTTGATACTCCAATGCTCGGCTATCTCCGGATTGTGCTCTTGTGATATAAGACAGTTAATTGCACAAGAACTAATTTGATTCAATTGCATATGGTTTCTATAAAAAACAGTCAACTCGGCGCCGAAGCATAGACACTTTCGAGAAAAGTTGTCTGTCACAATCAGCTGACTCTCAAGGCCATCCGGGTTTCCAGCAGCTGTTTGAATACGGAACCACACGACCTTGATGTATTGTGTGCTCATTTCACAATAGACTGTTGTCGTCGAAAACAAAGTATTATACTTTTGTTCAACACAGCCTTGACTAGTCTAGATACAGTAAGAATACTTGCATATTTAGTGAGTAGAACTAACTGTATCTTCGGCTAAAATGTCTTGGTCTAAAGTTGTACTCTTTGGTGACTCGTTGACCGAATATTCTCTGAGTCCCGACGGTCAGTGGGCGTCTCTGTTAGGGGACCGTCTCAAAAGAGTGGCCGACATTGTGGTCCGTGGCTTTGGTGGCTACAATACTCGCTACTGTCGGCTCATGTTACCTAAGCTGTTTCCGGATCCCGTGAAATTTGATGATGTCAGCTGTTTTGTCATATGCTTGGGAGCCAATGACTGTGCTCTGGAAGAATGTATCTCAGGACAGCACGTTCCACTCGATGAGTATAAAGCAAATCTGAAGGACATAGTCAGCTATGTTGTCGGCAAAGGATTGACTCGAGACAAGATTATCTTCATGACACCGCCTAAATTTTACGGCGAGAAGTTCGCCCACTGGTACAAAATGGAATTCCCTGAGAATTTCAAGGTCACGGGACCCTTGAAACGAAGTGACGAGCAAACAGCTCTGTACGCCCAGGCATGTGTCCAAGTGGGCCAAGAGCTGGGAGTGGACACTGTCAACCTACATGACATATTCTCGCACGACTCACGCGGCGAAGCCTTGCTTGTCGACGGAATCCACTTTTCGGCCGAAGGTTCAAAACTGTTGTTCGAACACCTTTGGCCATTGGTGGAGCCCAAGGTTCTGAAGCACGCAGGCGCAGATAAGTTGACCCAGAACTTCCCTGACTTTATCGCTGTGAACCGCAACGACCCAAGCTTGAGCTTCTGAACGTTCCTATGTTGGTCTCATTGACACCAGGGGGCCGAAGGGGTTTGACCAAAAAGTACTTCCAAGCAAAGTTACTGTGTTTCGCGTCAAATATTTGACCTTTTCCGCAATTGAAACATCGCGAGACGTGAAAGAGAATTCGCTTTGAAACCCAATATGGCTGATCTTCGCTCTCAATTTGAAAAACCCATTCTTAGTAACTCGGCACATTGCTAATTTTGCATGTTTGATTATTCTGATAGATAAATGTACTGTTTTTTTTAAACGACGCATGTGTCATTTAGAATTATGAAAAGCCCAGCTTTGCCACTGATGTTAATAAGACGGAAAAATGCAAGCCCCTTCAGAGAGAATTTCAAATACATGAACCGGTTTCGGACAATGTAGAGCCCTCTTTTTCCTTGTATCGTTTTGAATATTATTTTCACTAGTTAGTGTATACGGTTGTCTTTTCTTGTTTTCATACGTTATCAACAAGTTGACTTTAGATAAGAATTATCAACTTCGACTGCCATTGCTTATTTAGTAAAACGCAGAGAGGAAAGCATCTCACTGAGCGTCGTTAATTCGTTTCCCAAGGTGTATTTTTGAAACAAGTTATCCGATTTGGTGGACAAAATGGCGTTGTGCAAAGTGGTTGTATTGCTAGCTCTATTGTGTGCATGGTCTGTTGTTAGCCAATCGGAAACAGCTGGTAAAAGCAAAAATACTTGGTCTAAAGTCATCTTGCTGGGAGACTCGCTTACTGAGTACTGTCTGAGCCCTGATGGTCAGTGGGCTTCTCTCCTTGGGGACCGTCTTAAGAGAGTGGCCGACATTGTCGTCCGAGGATTTGCTGGCTACAATTCAAAATGGATTCTTGACCTGTTGCCCGAACTGTTTCCTGAAACACATGTTTTTGATGACGTAAGTGTCGTGGTCATATTTCTTGGAGCCAACGACGCAGCTCCCGACGGTTGTCTCTTTGGACAGCATGTTCCTATCAGTGAATATAAGACCAATTTGGCAGCCATTGTTCAGTTTTTCGCTGAGCGAGGCGTAACCAAGGACAAGATAATTCTCATGACCCCGCCCAAGTTTTATGAACGGTTCAACGACTTCCTCAAGACCTTACTACCTCCTTTCCTAGATGCGTCTCTAGTTCTTCCAAGAAGTGACCAGCTGACTGCTCAGTATGCCCGAGCTTGTGTGGAGGTGGGTCTAGATATTTCAGTGGACACGCTCGACTTGCACGACATATTCACGCGTGACTCACGTGGCGATGCTCTGTCGAACGACGGAATTCACTTTTCGGCCGAAGGGTCGGAATTGGTGTTTGAAAACCTTTGGCCGTTAGTGGAGCCAAAGATTCTGAAGTATGTTGGCTCGAAAAAGTTGACCATGAACTTTCCAGAGTTCTATAATATTAAACGCGATAAGCCTAGTCCGCATTCTGAACTTTAGTAACAAAGGATCAACGCTTAACTGTACTTCTACAAACTAATAAAATATTTTGACGAAATTAGAGTGTATCTCGGGATTTTCGAAACAATGTTTGAATGGTAACGCAAAGGCTTTCGAAAATATGTCGGTAAAACCCTGTCGAATATGTGGCTAAAAACTCGAAAATGTGTCACTAACTATGTTGTATCAAAAATAGCATATTCGACATATATTAGACAAGTTTGAATGGTCAGAAACATTCATAAACGCTTAGAGTTAGTGTCTAGGCTGCAATGAAGCACGAAAAGTACTCGAAAAAAAGGTTAAAATATATTCTATGGGATTCGAACCCGCACCCTCGTCGCTCATAGCCCGTCATGCTAACCTCTAGGCCAGCTCGAAATGCTTAAACTGCTAAAATACGTCAGTTTCGGCTGGCGTTTGATAGCGATTGTTAAGCATAGGGTCTTAAGTAGATAATGAGCTTATGCCAGCTCATTTCCGACATCAGATGTAGAAGTTGATTCAACATATGTTGTTGCAAAAAAGGGCCAAAATATGTTGGAATATGTTGCTTCAAAATGATTATTTTTAACTAACGCATTAATTGAACTAGCTGCCACTGTATTGTTACTCATTGAACCGGTAGAGGGGGCTGCTGGCCGAAAGTTAGATTTTTGGCGCATGCTCTCTCATCGACTATACAGACAACACAATCTTGCCGCCAATTAATGTCAATAGCATCAAGGTCTTTTCGCAATTCTTTCAGTGGTTAAATACACCTATAGTAGTGCTTCAGTGAATCCGCAGCTCACGGCATGGATTCCATTCAAACCTGGACAACAGCTGTAATCGCAGCTGTAGTTTTTGTTTACGCGTAAGTTGTCCACGCTGAACATTTTCCTGTCCTGTTAACTTAATGTATGCTTAGGTATTTCAAGCATAAACATTCGTTCTGGAGAAAGAAAGGAATTCCAACGCCACCAATCAAACCAATTGTCGGCAATGTGTTCGACAACTCAGCTGGACCTTTGCATGAAGTCATGCTCAGCAATTCCAAGAAGTTAGGGAAGACTTACGGGTATGACTAACTATAGTATATATGAGTGACTAGTTATACTTATACCGTATCTTTAGAATATACCAAGTAACAAGACCCATTTTAGTTACCAGCGATTCAGAGCTTATCAAGCATGTCACTATCAGAGACGCTCAAACCTTTATCAATCACCCAGATATGTCCGACCTGTTTGGCGATACTGCAAAGCAAATGCTCTTCAACATACATGACGACCATTGGCGCCGAATAAGACACATAATGACGGCGACGTTCACTTCGGGCAAAATGAAAGGTATGTTCGCCGGGATGAAGAAATGTTCGCAAGATGCTACTACAGCCTTTGAAGCTTATCTCGGAGAAGATATCGATTTGCGAAAATTCGTCGGGCGTTATTCCATTGACGTCATTGCAAGCACTTGCTTTGCCTCGAAACTAGATTGTTACAATCGGACAAAGTCCAACGCATTCGTCGACAATGCTGGTCTTGTCTTCAAGCCTAATAGCTTCAATTTCTTGCTCTACATTGGAATGCCAAGATGGCTTTTCAAAGCTATTGGAATCAAAGTTTTTCCACCAGGTCCCATGCAGTACTTTGAAGATATCGTGAAGAAACTGATGAGACAACGCAAAGATTCACAGGTGGAGGCTAAAGATTTTTTCCAGCTGCTCGTAGACGCGACTGAGGGCAAGCTTGATGTCGATACGAAATCAAAGAGTATGACCGAAGATGAGTTAGTAGCTCAGGCAGTTGCTTTCCTATCCGCTGGACATGATACAACCTCTATATGGCTGAGTTTCATCTTCTATCTCTTAGCACTGAACCCTGAATGTCAAGAAAAGCTGTATCAAAGCTTGCAACGAGATGCACACTTAGATTACGATCAGCTGGTCAGTCACTCGTATCTTGATGCCGTCCTCAACGAAACCCTTCGCCTGTATCCTCCTGTCCTTGTCCTAAGTCGTGTAGCTTCAGCTGACTACACTTTACCTGGTACTGACGTAACTATTCCTAGAGGTACCGAAATTCATATTCCTTCATGGACTGTACATTACGACCCTAAGAACTTTGAGAGTCCCGAAAAATATGACCCAATGAGATTCATGCCCGAGAACAAAGATAAAGTCAAGCCGTGCACTTTTCTTACCTTTGGCTCTGGAATCCGAAACTGTATCGGACAAAGATTCGCTCAAGTTGAAACCAAAGTCCTTGTCGCTGACATGGTCACTAAGTTCAAGTTTTTCGCCACCGATAAGACGCCAATGATACCAAAGTTTAAGCCCGGCGTCGGACAGTTGGACTACGAGCCCCTCTACGTCGGGATTTTGAAGCGATAGTTGTTCACGATGATGTTAGCATTTCATCTGGAGCTGGTACCACTTTTCTGATTTAAGTATAGGCTCACGTTCCACTTTGACTTTAACTGTGTCCGTCGCAAATATTTGATGTTTCCATGGTGAATATATTGATGTGTGTAATTTCACTACTTTAACCTTTTTTACGGCGACGCAACTCTAGAGATGCACATCTGGCGAATTGAGTCATCTTTGCATCCAGGCGCAGGACTCGTGTGAGTCACCCTACACCTGGATTTCATAACAATAGCCGAAAACTATCAATCTCGGTCCGCCTGACAGCCCGACCCTATTAACGGCCAAAGTTCCGAGACGCCGCTGTAGCGTCGCGTGCTGACTCAGCTACCCTCGGCAGGCCAATCGGAACCGCCGGAGCCGGTCACGTGAATCCGCGGCCGCCCTAGTATAAAGGGTCGCGGAGCAGTGGCGTCGGGGTTCTGGCCAGTTCCCTCGCAGTAGAATAAGTTCAGTCTGTAAGTTGGGTTGTAACCGTTTAACCTCCATTTTTTAATTATATCTCGGACGAATCTCATCCACTTTGGAACACAACTGTCATCCATCTCAGATGACCCTCATCCACTTTGAAACACACCCGTCATCCATCTCCGACGACTCTCATCCATCTCAGCGACTCTCATCCACCTTGGAACTCACCCGTCATCCATCTCGGACGTCTGTCATCCATTTTGGAGGACATCCGTCATCCATCTCGGACGACATTCATCCATCTCGGACGACTTATCCACCTTGGAACAAACCCGTCATCCATCACGGACCACCAGGTTCGAGTGTTGAACCTTTGACTCAGTACCAGGTTCCGAGTCTTTGATTCATTCATTCAGCCATTATTTATTATCATCCCTAGACACATTAAGATTACCGACTTATCAACTTTGAACCACGTCAATATCGAATGCAGTGAAACACCGAGTTCCTAGCAAACCTAAATCGTTCCACACGAATCATTTCTGGTACTGCTCATTGACATTTACACGCACTATGTCTAGGAACACCAGATGGCGTGGTTCACCGCGTTCTTGATTCACCTTGAATTTAGTAGTAGAAAAAGCAACCAGCTAGTCTGAAGTGATTCGCTTTGGTTACTTCTCGACTCAAGTCGCGTTCAGCAGAGATGGACGCTGTTGGCCTAAAGTATTCTTTCGCGGAGACTCGCCTACAGGTAACCCTCTAAGCTCTAAGGGTGAGTATATAGAACTGCCTAGGAAGAGTGGCAGGCATGGCAGTCCGAGGATTTAATGGTTACAATATCTTCGGAAGTAGCCATTTTGAGAATATCAGAGTCGGGGAGAGCTTGTTCGAAGCAGGTGCTGCAGTTCCCAACGGTCTCTGGAAATGTTTGTTCCAGAGATGGACACTGATCTAGCAGCAATGGCTTATGTTATAGCGATTGGCAGGTATGGTCGAAGCTATTAGTGGTCATGTGCTGCTAGCAGTGGCAGTGGGTCGTTTTAGCCAGGCTTTTGCCAAAGCAGGCCGTTGGTGGCAATGCTGTTGCCGGTATTGCCGACATGCTGCTGTGCCAGCGGAAAAATGAACTTGTTGCGTTGGTATCATTTACCCCCTTGTCACGCTTTGAGTAGAAATTCGAGCAGTTGGGCCGATTCGAATTCTTCCGATTCTACTTTTAAATAAAACGAAAAGGAAGAGGCGGAAACAAATCATTACAACTGCTTTGGAATTGAAAGTAAAACAAGATTCGCTAGATCAGGAGCAGTAACTTCAAGCAGACTCTATTGCTTGTGATGCCCACGGAACCACTGTCACCGGTCATCTCCGAAACCAATTGTCATGCCGGTATCCCTCACGTACTAATATGAGTTAATGATATTTGATTTAGATTGAGGTTCACTATAAAAGGTGATCATTACTTGTAAACGGGGTTTTAATTTTTCCATGACCTTCCCGCTACTCTCTTCGCCGTGACTCCCAGCTCGAAATCCCACACTCGCATCGATTGTATTTTACCGATTGAGTGAAGACAAGTTCTATTTGGTCTGTGCAAGTGCTTTAGTGATGGGCAATTTAGGCGACTTGAGTCCTGTGAGTCTAGACTCGAGTCGTTCAGACTCGACTCGAAGACTCAAATTGCAGAAGCCGAGGCGACTCGAAGACTCAGTTTGCAAGTCAGAGAAGACTCATTAGACTCGCTTTTTTGAGTCTCGAGTGAGTCCTGAGTCTTCACAGCTGACGCAATCTGAGTCATTTTCCCAGCAAAACATAGCCGCTCGGTTCCTTAACCGACAGAAAGGTCAGCTGCTGAGGGCAGGGGCGATGTAAAGCGAATTACAGTATGTTAGGGCTGCAATTTAAGGCGCAAACTGTCAGGTTTGATCACGTGTCTCCTCAGTTGTTGAATCAAAAATTTGATGCGCATGCGTGAAGTAGACTCAGACTCGAGTCTTGGACTCAGTCGACTTTTGATGAGGCGACTCGAAGACTCGTGACTCGTGTCAGCGAGTCTTTCTATGGTCCGGGCTAACGGCGACCGAGTCGCCTCAGGTTTGGAGAAAATTGAGTCGACTTGAGTCTTTGCCCATCACTAAAGTGCTTCATCTAGTGGTTGAGTTTAGCACATACGCAAATGCAAGGTCCGCTGATTCCCTTATTACAATATTCTGTCGGTACATCTGAGGATGAAAATTCGTATGAGGATGAAAATGTACATAATCTTGAGAGTGATTCGAACTCAGTTTGAATGAGCGGTCAACGCAACGTAAGGCGAGAGTGCGGAAGCTTTTAATATTCCTCGCCGTTTTGTTCCAACCACTGTTGGGCGTTTTGTCACTATGATTGTCGGTTGATTGTTTGATAATATTGATGATATTGGATTGACAGCTGCTAAATTTACGATGAGAATTGTTCACGTTGTTTTCAGGGTTCGGATGCTGGAGAAGATTCACTTCTTACTCCCTAAACCTCTCTTCTTTTATGGAAGAAAAGCTTAACGAAGTTACTTATATAAATTCTCAGTTTCGGCATTGAGTTTCGGATCGGATAATAGCTGTCGGCACCAGAGCGCAAGTTTCATGTCCACTGTGGTACTTCTTTGTGTAAGCCATAATTAGGAGCTTTCCTGATTATTTATGCTCATCCTCGCTGCAAGAAGCCGAAATTGTTGGTTCTATCGTGGCCGGTAGCCGTCTCTCAATGAAGCAGTCTGTTGATATTAGCTCCTCTGAAAACAACAGCAGGAAAACACCTGCGATACCTCATGATGAAAGTGGAGAGCTCAAGCAACGCCTTTAACCTCGTTTCGAAAGCAGACACCTGCTCAGCCAGGAGTGATGCCATGTCTTCCTAGCTTCCCGTTCTTCCTTTGATCACCAGACAAAATGTTGAAATTATTTTTCTTCCTCGTTCTGGTTTTCCATGGTGTCCAGAGCACAGAGTCCAGCTTCATCGGCGACGTTTTCGGTTTCATTGGCTTGATTCTAGACGTTCTGTGCGATTTCGCTCATATTTCTGGTCATTCTGGTGGCGAATCGACCGGTAGAAAGAAACTTTCGGATTTCAGCCTGTGCTTAGTCTCTACATCGTCGGATCAATTTGTACGTTTTGAAGGATGCGTAAGTAATACCGCAACAAATGTGTCTGGAAGCTAATTTTTGGTATTCAAAAGAACCTCTGCAACGCGGAAGCGCAGGGAAGAATCAAGATCAGCAATGAGCGTTATTGTGCCTATCAGTGTCATACATTCAGATGTAGCATTTACATGAACGATGGTGGGTCAACTTCTTGAGCTTTGAAAGGTCATTTCGGAATCTTTATTGTAGGTTCAGCTGGTTGCGTTTAAGGAAATTATGCGCATGACGAATGTCAATGTGGTGGAAAGCTTCCATCGGCTGGTTTCGTCATTCCTAGTGAAATTGAAAGAGAAAAATCCCGGAATAGAACGGCTGGGAATTGCAAGAGCAAATAAGTGTTCTTCTTTTCTCGACTCTCTCCACCGGAACATGAGCTTGTGAGAGAAAAATTTTAGCTGGATATTGAAGTCCTCCCTGTCGTTGAATAAAAAAAAATACGGAATAACGAAATCTTCACTTCTGTTTCCTCCAGTCTTAGTAGAAAATGTAGACCAACTTTGCCGCCATGAGAAAAGGAAGGAAATTCTCAACCTAACTTCTTGACCTAACAAGGCAACAATGTGCCACATTGTGGAATGTGCGAGGCGATTCATTGACATACTATTCATCTGTAAGATTTAGTCCGTACTCTGCTGGAGTGTTTCATCCAATAAAGGGTTTTCGCTGGACAGATGATACATTCTGAGTACGGAAACGGAGGATGCTCTTAGGCAAATCACGTCTCTCACATCGCTTCAATATCTGCATCAAATAAATATGTTAAAGAACCAGATGGCGTGATCTTCCGTGTTTTTGGTTTACCTTGTTTTCTGTGCCTGGTTAGCAGAGAAATCAACCTGCCAACCGGAATAAGCTGGCTCAAAGAAATTCTATCCGGTGATTCGTTGACTAAAAGTGTCAACGAACTCTCTGGAATAATACGAAAAGCATGCGTCAATGCGGCATAGCAAAGTGGGCTGAGTTCATGTCAAGTTCGTCCATTAAACACTGCTGTCTTGCCAGTTTACGCAGAATAATACAAAGGTTAAGACGAGTTTAAGATGACGGCTTTGAAATTGGATAAGTCTGTTGAAATTCTTTGGCATGGCATGTGCACAGAGGCATCACATGAGCACCATATTTCGGCTACGAAGGAGCGTCAAGGTCTGCTCCAGAGGTCCCACGTGAGCATCATATGAGGTGATATTAGACTGCTAGATCGCGTTCTAGAAACTCAATATGGAGCTCATATATGGTCCCAAAGTGCTGTCCCAGAAAGCCACATTCCGGACACGAAGAAGCGTCCAGGTCCGCTTCAGAGGTCTCACATGAGCATCATATTAGGCGATATCAGACTGCTAGATCGCGTTCTGGAGACGCAATATGGAGCTCATACATGGTCCCAAAGCGCTCCATGAGCTGTCTCCAAGAGCCATATTTCGGCTACGAAGTAGCATCCAGGTCCGCTCCAGAATCCCCACATGAGCATCATATGGAGCGATATGAGACTGCTGGATCGCGTTCTGGAGCCGCCATGTGTAGCTCATATATATTGCCAAAGCGCTCCATCAGCTGTCTCAAAAAGCTACATCTCGGCTACAAAGTAGCATCGAGGTCCGCTCCAGAGGCCAAACATGAGCATCATATGGAGCGATTGTCGACTGCTGGATCGCGTTCTGGAGCCGCAATATGTAGCTCATATATGGTGCCAAAGCGCTCCATGAGCTGTGTCAAAGAGCCACATCTCGGCTACAAAGTAGCATCGAGGTCCGTCACACTGCAATAGTGAGCTCCGGGAGCGTATCTAAGACGCTGATTATGGTCGGAACGTAGCCCATATACCATCCCAGAATGCATCATATTGACTCCTGGAGTAGCTCAGAAGGAGCGCTGGAGAGCGTCATATGGGAGCCATCATACTGCAAAAGTGAGCTTCGGGAGCGTATCTGAGACGCTGAATATGGTCGGAACGTAGCCCATATCCCATCCCAGAATGCATCATATTGACTCCTGGAATAGCTCAAAAGGAGCTCTCGAGAGCGTCATATTTGAGCTATCACACTGCAAAAGTGAGCTCCAGGAGCGTTCCTGAGATGCTGAGTATGGTAAAAAAGTGGCCCATATCCCATCTCAGAATGCATCATATCGACTCCTGGAGTAGTTCAGAAGGAGCACTGGATGAGCGCTGGAGAGCGTCATATGGGAGCCATCATACTGCAAAAGTGAGCTCCGGGAGCGTTCCTGAGATGCTGAGCATGGTAAAAAAGTGGCCCATATCCCATCCCAGAATGCATCATATTGACTCCTGGAATAGCTCAAAAGGAGCTCTCGAGAGCGTCATATTGAAGCCATCACACTGCAAAAGGGAGCTCTAGGAGCGTTTCTGAGACGCTGAATATGGTCAACAAGTGGCCCATATCCCATCCCAGAATGCATCATATTGACTCCAAGAGTAGCTCAAAAGGAGCGCTGGAGAGCGTCATATGGGAGCCAACACAGTGCAAAAGTGAGCTCCAGGAGCGTATCAAAGACGCTGAATATGAACAGAAAGTGGCCCATATCCCATCCCAGAATGCATCATATTGACTCCAAGAGTAGCTCAGAAGGAGCACTATAGGAGCGCTGGAGAGCGTCATGTGGGAGTCATCATACTGCAAAAGTGAGCTCCAGGAGCGTATCTGAGACGCTGAATATGGTCAACAAGTGGCCCATATCCCATCCCAGAATGCATCATATTGACTCCAAGAGTAGCTCAGAAGGAGCACTGGAGGAGCGCTGGAGAGCGTCATATGGGAGTCATCATACTGCAAAAGTGAGCTCCATTAGCGTATCTGAGGCGCTGAATATGGTCAACAAGTGGCCCATATCCCATTCCAGAATGCATCATATTGACTCCAAGAGTAGCTCAGAAGGAGCGCTGGAGAGCGTCATATGGAGCCAACACAGTGCAAAAGTGAGCTCCAGGAGCGTATCTGAGACGCTGTATATGGACAGAAAGTGGACCATATCCCATCCCAGAATGCATCATATTGACTCCAAGAGTAGCTCAAAAGGAGCGCTGGAGAGCGTCATATGGAAGCCAACACAGTGCGAAAGTGAGCTCCAGGAGCGTATCAAAGACGCTGAATATGAACAGAAAGTGGCCCATATCCCATCCCAGAATGCATCATATTGACTCCAAGAGTAGCTCAGAAGGAGCACTATAGGAGCGCTGGAGAGCGTCATGTGGGAGTCATCATACTGCAAAAGTGAGCTCCAGGAGCGTATCTGAGACGCTGAATATGGTCAACAAGTGGCCCATATCCCATCCCAGAATGCATCAAATTGACTCCAAGAGTAGCTCAGAAGGAGCACTGGAGGAGCGCTGGAGAGCGTCATATGGGAGCCAACACAGTGCAAAAGTGAGCTCCAGGAGCGTATCAAAGACGCTGAATATGAACAGAAAGTGGCCCATATCCCATCCCAGAATGCATCATATTGACTCCAAGAGTAGCTCAGAAGGAGCACTATAGGAGCGCTGGAGAGCGTCATGTGGGAGTCATCATACTGCAAAAGTGAGCTCCAGGAGCGTATCTGAGACGCTGAATATGGTCAACAAGTGGCCCATATCCCATCCCAGAATGCATCATATTGACTCCAAGAGTAGCTCAAAAGGAGCGCTGGAGAGCGTCATATGGGAGCCAACACAGTGCAAGAGTGAGCTCCAGAAGCGTATCTGAGACGCTGAATATGGTCAACAAGTGGCCCATATCCCATCCCAGAATGCATCATATTGACTCCAAGAGTAGCTCAGAAGGAGCACTGGAGGAGCGCTGGAGAGCGTCATATGGGAGTCATCATACTGCAAAAGTGAGCTCCATTAGCGTATCTGAGGCGCTGAATATGGTCAACAAGTGGCCCATATCCCATTCCAGAATGCATCATATTGACTCCAAGAGTAGCTCAGAAGGAGCGCTGGAGAGCGTCATATTGGAGCCAACACAGTGCAAAAGTGAGCTCCAGGAGCGTATCTGAGACGCTGTATATGGTCAGAAAGTGGACCATATCCCATCCCAGAATGCATCATATTGACTCCAAGAGTAGCTCAAAAGGAGCGCTGGAGAGCGTCATATGGAAGCCAACACAGTGCAGAAGTGAGCTCCAGGAGCGTATCAAAGACGCTGAATATGAACAGAAAGTGGCCCATATCCCATCCCAGAATGCATCATATTGACTCCAAGAGTAGCTCAGAAGGAGCACTATAGGAGCGCTGGAGAGCGTCATGTGGGAGTCATCATACTGCAAAAGTGAGCTCCAGGAGCGTATCTGAGACGCTGAATATGGTCAACAAGTGGCCCATATCCCATCCCAGAATGCATCATATTGACTCCAAGAGTAGCTCAAAAGGAGCGCTGGAGAGCGTCATATGGGAGCCAACACAGTGCAAAAGTGAGCTCCAGGAGCGTATCAAAGACGCTGAATATGAACAGAAAGTGGCCCATATCCCATCCCAGAATGCATCATATTGACTCCAAGAGTAGCTCAGAAGGAGCACTGGAGGAGCGCTGGAGAGCGTCATATGGGAGTCATCATACTGCAAAAGTGAGCTCCAGTAGCGTATCTGAGGCGCTGAATATGGTCAACAAGTGGCCCATATCCCATTCCAGAATGCATCATATTGACTCCAAGAGTAGCTCAGAAGGAGCGCTGGAGAGCGTCATATTGGAGCCATCACAGTGCAAAAGTGAGCTCCAGGAGCGTATCTGAGACGCTGTATATGGTCAGAAAGTGGTCCCTTATCCA
>JAIUWE010000009.1:0-112899 GCA_022750525.1 Halotydeus destructor
TACAGATGAGGCACGAAATAGAGTACGTGGAAGATGAGGAGGATTAGTACTAAATGTTAGAGACAGAAGAAGCACTGAAGAAGCCAGCGGCCATGGAATTAGTAAGTGGAGGCTACAGAGAAAAAAGCACTGAAATGTAGACAGAGAGAAGAAGTTTTTATCGGTAGGGAAATAAGAAAGGAAAAAGCACTGTGGAGGCTACAGAATGAAATAGTACAGTGGAAGCTAGAGAGCGAGAAGTACTGGAATGTTAGAGGAGAAAAAAGCACTGTGGAGGCTGCAGAGGGAAATAGCACAGTGGAAGCTAGAGAGCGAAAAGCACTGAAATGTTAGAGGAGGAGCAAAAAGCACTGTGGAGGCTGCAGAGGGAAATAGCACAGTGGAAGCTAGGGAGCGAGAAGCACTGAAATGTTAGAAGAGGAGAAAAAAGCACTGTGGAGGCTGCAGAGGGAAATAGCACAGTGGAAGCTAGGGAGCGAGAAGCACTGAAATGTTAGAGGAGGAGAAAAGCACTGTGGAGGCTGCAGAGGGAAATAGTACAGTGGAAGCTAGGGAGCGAGAAGCACTGATATGTTAGCGGAGAGGAGAATAGCACTGTGGAAGCTGCAAACGAGAATATACCGTAGAAGCTGGGGAGAAATAGCCCTGAAATGTGAGACGAAAAAGCCACTTAGTGAGACAGCATGTTAAGTGCAGCGGTGACAAGCTAGAAAAAGCAATGGGACGTTACAGTGATGAAGAGCACTGTGGAGCTGATAAGTGGCAGGGAAAAAATGGTCTAAAAAACGGCAAGTTAGAAGAACTGGTGATATTCACCAAAAAGCATATTCAGCACTCTTCTTGCGGCAACGTGCTATTTTCGAGCGTAAACGGCGACGTTAAGAGGGAGCCGAATCATTACGTTACGACTAGAAAATGAGCCGACATTGAAAACGACCGATGAAAGCAGTTTGAGAGAGAAGAGAAACACCCTAAGCGAGCAGACTTATTGAGTAGGGTGAGGAGCGGCTAGAAAGAGCACTGGGAAGTGTTGATGTGAAGGCAACAGAGGTCTCACAACATGATACAAAAAGCCGAGAAAGGTGTTCAAAAGCGTCACCGATCGAGTCCTAATAAAACGCGAGAATGATAAGAGGCAGTCAGAGTCAATCTAGAAAGAACCAGCTAAGTGCTAAATGCTAGCATCGGGGAGTCTTGAAGCTCGAGAACCATCGTCAATACAGAGAACGATCTACCCAATTAGGATAGTGCAGATGATTGCATCACAGGGACCGCGATCGAATTAAATCGGGCGTTTGAGCGCGCAATTTTGTACTCACGCTTGTTGGAAAGATCAAATGTCAGATACGTTACACCAGGAGAGACGTCGAGCGGAGCGTGTTCTAATGTCCAAGAGTGAGAATTTAAATGTCACTTGTCAGTTTCCGCACAGCAATATCAACTGAATATCAAACGAAATTTTGCCGACACTCATTGCTTGCTCTCCAGCGGGAAACTAAAAATAATGACGCTTATCAATGTGAAACAGAAAGGCAGGAAGTTTGAAATAGGAAGTTCAGTAAAGTAGGAGGATGTTGCGCAGCGCAAGCTCAACACTTATTGCTGAGTCTGCTAGAGTCAGTAGACATTTCGTTCAGTTGCTCTTTGCTGTTTATAACAGAAAGTTGAAATGTCTCTGTCTAAAAGTGATCGTTCTGGAAAAAACAAGCAGAAATCCCGCCACGGATCGCCCAATAGTGACTTATTGGGAATGGCTTGCGCAGACATTCTCAACACTTCAGCAAATGTCGACGCAATTCTGAACCAAAATTTAGAGTTGGATTTCAGCGGCCTCGAATTCGATCAATCGAAAGTAAGTCAAGAAAACGACAAGTCAACTTTGAAACAAACTGGAACCGATGTTAGACAAGAAAAGCTAAACACTCCGAATATTCACGACAACTTGTCTGATCCTGAGTCTGAGAACGAGCGAGGTATGGCGACTGGAGGAATTATAAGCCGCAAGACTGGAGGAGCCGCAATATCATCAAATGATGATTCTGACTCTGATTCTGACGCCTCGTTCAGTAAGCAAGAATCGGAGAGAAATCTCTCAGATTCAGAGGCAGAAATTGAGCAGTCATCTCGTCGAAAGCTTGGTGATAGCAAAGAAGTGGTACATGATGAGCCAGTTTCCAAACGCAAACGGCTAGAAAATCTCTCTGATTCTGAGCCAGAAGAAGTACGTGTGGATGACGCGGTTGCGAATCTGACAGGAACCCGAATGGCCGACCCTCACCAGTCAACGGAAAAAGTCGCTCCAGCTTGCCAAGTGCCACCGGTGGAAAAGCTCCAACAATCAGCAAGTGGAAGACTAGGTTCTGTGGCAACCAAACCGAAGCATTACCCGATGGCATCGACCAGTAAGGGCGGACTCGAGAGCTTGTTTGAGGCCAAAATGACTGAAGGGACCGTTCATAGGATTGACGACGAACTGGCAATACTTCATGAGTCTAAATTGGCAAGAAAACGTAACGGTAAAGATGCGTGCTCGCACCCGCACTGTCATTTCAGCGCTGAAGAGCTGACTCGGACTAGAGATGACTTTTTGCCGTGTCCGAAAACCGGAGAGCTCGGATACACCGCAAGTGAGAAACTGAGACGGGAAGAGATTGGTCGTCAGTTCAAACAAAATTTTGTACGTTCGCAACTGCACCATCTCGACAAAACAAAAGATCCGTCCACAGTTAAGGTTGTGATAGTTTCTGACTCGGAGATCGACTCCCTTGGCGAGGTTTATGGGGCCGTTGAAGTGGCGCAGAAAGATTGGCAGGGGCAAACCCCTTGTAATATCGCCCCAAACATTGGAAGCATGGAAGCGGCTTCCATGAAGCTACTGACTGACAGAAACAGTGGCTGTGCCAGCTGCAAAGAACATGAAGTAAATCTGAGAAAGTCAAGATTTGCGATTGAAGAGTTGGAGAAAGAGTTGGAGGCGCAGGTCAAACAGAACGAAAATATGCATGACAACGCCAAAGAACTGGAGGATCTAAAACAAAGTTTTGCGACGAGGGAGAAGTCGATTGAGAAGCTGAAAACATTGTTGAAGCGTTCTCGCCGTTCCGAGGCGACAGGGGAATTGCAAAAAGAACCAAGCAAACCACCAAAGAAGAAGCAGAAGACCGAGCCAGCTTCTAGAGCTAGGTTTGTCGACTTCAAGAGCAAGATCTTCGACAACGAAACATGGGACGGTCTTCCGTCAATTTTAACCAACTCGGGACATCTGCGAGACTACCCAAATGAACGGCCACCGATGCTGGACGCTCTTGCCATAAATCTCGCCAAATATTTGCCCACTGATGAAGAAGTGAAGAAAACAGACGAGTACTTTTACGTTTGTTATGGTTGCGGTTTCACTTGCATCAATTCAAAGTGGAGGAACCATACTAGAAGGTCGGCACAATGTGCTGGACAATGGCGCGGTCGCAGGAAGAATACTACGGTTTGGACTCTGGAATCCGAGGAGAGACTGGCTAAAAAGTGTGGCAAGACCAACATCTCGAACACCACTGAAGGCTATATCGCCGAGACTCCGTCTGAATAAAATCATCTCGAAACTTGATAACCAATTGACCGATTCTTACTGAAGTTGGATATCATAACTCGACTAACGTTTTGAACACTGTACCCGAAATTTGGATCATGAATAAACTATGTTTTTAGCGTAAACTATGCGAATTCGAATCGTCATTTATTCTACGCTAGATTGGCGGACGACGACTGGTCAGTTGAGGAAAGAACCAAACTCAGTAGGGCTGAAATTGCCGAATTGCCCATTGACTTTACATGAGAGTGGAGTTGCGGCAAAACGACTGATCCGCCTAGCACGGTGCTAGTGTCGTTCAATAGGCTCGGAGAAAGTAAGACGGTGACGAGACTGCGAATTGGCTAGGTCAAAAGGCGCCTGGTCAGTGGCTGAGAAACCCAAACTCACCCATTGGGCCCGCTCCCCTGAGTGTCGCATCGGGACCGTTTTAGCGGCTATCTAGAGCGTCAAATATAAGAGTCAAACTGATGAATGACCGAGCTGCGTGACTCTAGCCGTTTGGCAGTAGGGCTGAAATTGCCGAATTTCAACTTTCCCATTGACTTTACATTGGAGTGGAGTTGCGGCAAAACGACTGATCCGCCTAGCACAGTGCTAGTGTCGTTCAATAGGCTCGGAGAAAGTAAGACGGTGACGAGACTGCGAATTGGCTAGGTCAAAAGGCGCCTGGTCAGTGGCTGAGAAACCCAAACTCACCCATTGGGCCCGCTCCCCTGAGTGTCGCATCGGGACCGTTTTAGCGGCTATCTAGAGCGTCAAATATAAGAGTCAAACTGATGAATGACCGAGCTGCGTGACTCTAGCCGTTTGGCAGTAGGGCTGAAATTGCCGAATTTCAACTTTCCCATTGACTTTACATTGGAGTGGAGTTGCGGCAAAACGACTGATCCGCCTAGCACGGTGCTAGTGTCGTTCCATAGGCTCGGTGAAAGTAAGACGGTGACGAGACTGCGAATTGGCTAGGTCAAAAGGCGCCTGGTCAGTGGCTGAGAAACCCAAACTCACCCATTGGGCCCGCTCCCCTGAGTGTCGCATCGGGACCGTTTTAGCGGCTATCTAGAGCGTCGAATATGAGAGTCAAACTGATGAATGACCGAGCTGCGTGACTCTAGCCGTTTGGCAGTAGGGCTGAATTTGCCGAATTTCAACTTTCCCATTGACTTTACATTGGAGTGGAGTTGCGGCAAAACGACTGATCCGCCCAGCACGGTGCTAGTGTCGTTCAATAGGCTCGGAGAAAGTAAGACGGTGACGAGACTGCGAATTGGCTAGGTCAAAAGGCGCCTGGTCAGTGGCTGAGAAACCCAAACTCACCCATTGGGCCCGCTCCCCCTGAGTGTCGCATCGGGACCGTTTTAGCGGCTATCTAGAGCGTCAAATATAAGAGTCAAACTGATGAATGACCGAGCTGCGTGACTCTAGCCGTCTGGCAGTAGGGCTGAAATTGCCGAATTTCAACTTTCCCATTGACTTGACATTGGAGTGGAGTTGCGGCAAAACGACTGATCGGCCTAGCACGGTGCTAGTGTCGTTCAATAGGCTCGGTGAAAGTAAGACGGTGACGAGACTGCGAATTGGCTAGGTCAAAAGGCGCCTGGTCAGTGGCTGAGAAACCCAAACTCACCCATTGGGCTTGCTCCCCTGAGTGTCGCATCGGGACCGTTTTAGCGGCTATCTAGAGCGTCAAATATAAGAGTCAAACTGATGAATGACCGAGCTGCGTGACTCTAGCCGTTTGGCAGTAGGGCTGAAATTGCCGAATTTCAACTTTCCCATTGACTTTACATTGGAGTGGAGTTGCGGCAAAACGACTGATCCGCCTAGCACGGTGCTAGTGTCGTTCAATAGGCTCGGAGAAAGTAAGACGGTGACGAGACTGGGAATTGGCTAGGTCAAAAGGCGCCTGGTCAGTGGCTGAGAAACCCAAACTCACCCATTGGGCCCGCTCCCCTGAGTGTCGCATCGGGACCGTTTTAGCGGCTATCTAGAGCGTCAAATATAAGAGTCAAACTGATGAATGACCGAGCTGCGTGACTCTAGCCGTTTGGCAGGAGGGCTGAATTTGCCGAATTTCAACTTTCCCTTTGACTTTACATTGGAGTGGAGTTGCGGCAAAACGACTGATCCGCCCAGCACGGTGCTAGTGTCGTTCAATAGGCTCGGAGAAAGTAAGACGGTGACGAGACTGGGAATTGGCTAGGTCAAAAGGCGCCTGGTCAGTGGCTGAGAAACCCAAACTCACCCATTGGGCCCGCTCCCCTGAGTGTCGCATCGGGACCGTTTTAGCGGCTATCTAGAGCGTCAAATATAAGAGTCAAACTGATGAATGACCGAGCTGCGTGACTCTAGCCGTTTGGCAGGAGGGCTGAATTTGCCGAATTTCAACTTTCCCTTTGACTTTACATTGGAGTGGAGTTGCGGCAAAACGACTGATCCGCCCAGCACGGTGCTAGTGTCGTTCAATAGGCTCGGAGAAAGTAAGACGGTGACGAGACTGGGAATTGGCTAGGTCAAAAGGCGCCTGGTCAGTGGCTGAGAAACCCAAACTCACCCATTGGGCCCGCTCCCCTGAGTGTCGCATCGGGACCGTTTTAGCGGCTATCTAGAGCGTCAAATATAAGAGTCAAACTGATGAATGACCGAGCTGCGTGACTCTAGCCGTTTGGCAGGAGGGCTGAATTTGCCGAATTTCAACTTTCCCATTGACTTTACATTGGAGTGGAGTTGCGGCAAAACGACTGATCCGCCCAGCACGGTGCTAGTGTCGTTCAATAGGCTCGGAGAAAGTAAGACGGTGACGAGACTGCGGAATTGGCTAGGTCAAAAGGCGCCTGGTCAGTGGCTGAGAAACCCAAACTCACCCATTGGGCCCGCTCCCCTGAGTGTCGCATCGGGACCGTTTTAGCGGCTATCTAGAGCGTCAAATATAAGAGTCAAACTGATGAATGACCGAGCTGCGTGACTCTAGCCGTTTGGCAGTAGGGCTGAATTTGCCGAATTTCAACTTTCCCATTGACTTTACATTGGAGTGGAGTTGCGGCAAAACGACTGATCCGCCCAGCACGGTGCTAGTGTCGTTCAATAGGCTCGGAGAAAGTAAGACGGTGACGAGACTGCGAATTGGCTAGGTCAAAAGGCGCCTGGTCAGTGGCTGAGAAACCCAAACTCACCCATTGGGCCCGCTCCCCTGAGTGTCGCATCGGGACCGTTTTAGCGGCTATCTAGAGCGTCAAATATAAGAGTCAAACTGATGAATGACCGAGCTGCGTGACTCTAGCCGTTTGGCAGTAGGGCTGAATTTGCCGAATTTCAACTTTCCCATTGACTTTACATTGGAGTGGAGTTGCGGCAAAACGACTGATCCGCCCTAGCACGGTGCTAGTGTCGTTCAATAGGCTCGGAGAAAGTAAGACGGTGACGAGACTGCGAATTGGCTAGGTCAAAAGGCGCCTGGTCAGTGGCTGAGAAACCCAAACTCACCCATTGGGCCCGCTCCCCTGAGTGTCGCATCGGGACCGTTTTAGCGGCTATCTAGAGCGTCAAATATAAGAGTCAAACTGATGAATGACCGAGCTGCGTGACTCTAGCCGTCTGGCAGTAGGGCTGAAATTGCCGAATTTCAACTTTCCCATTGACTTGACATTGGAGTGGAGTTGCGGCAAAACGACTGATCGGCCTAGCACGGTGCTAGTGTCGTTCAATAGGCTCGGAGAAAGTAAGACGGTGACGAGACTGCGAATTGGCTAGGTCAAAAGGCGCCTGGTCAGTGGCTGAGAAACCCAAACTCACCCATTGGGCCCGCTCCCCTGAGTGTCGCATCGGGACGGTTTTAGCGACTATCTAGAGCGTCAAATATAAGAATCAAACTGATGAATGACCGAGCTGCGTGACTCTAGCCGTTTGGCAGTAGGGCTGAAATTGCCGAATTTCAACTTTCCCATTGACTTTACATTGGAGTGGAGTTGCGGCAAAACGACTGATCGGCCTAGCACGGTGCTAGTGTCGTTCAATAGGCTCGGAGAAAGTAAGACGGTGACGAGACTGCGAATTGGCTAGGTCAAAAGGCGCCTGGTCAGTGGCTGAGAATCCCAAACTCACCCATTGGGCCCGCTCCCCTGAGTGTCGCATCGGGACCGGTTTTAGCGGCTATCTAGAGCGTCAAATATAAGAATCAAACTGATGAATGACCGAGCTGCGTGACTCTAGCCGTTTGGCAGTAGGGGCTGAAATTGCCGAATTTCAACTTTCCCATTGACTTTACATTGGAGTGGAGTTGCGGCAAAAACGACTGATCGGCCTAGCACGGTGCTAGTGTCGTTCAATAGGCTCGGAGAAAGTAAGCGGTGACGAGACTGCGAATTGGCTAGGTCATCAAAGGCGCTGGTCAGTGGCTGAGAATACCCAAACTCAACCCATTGGGCCCGCTCCCCTGAGTGTCGCATCGGGACCGTTTTCGGTGACGAATGATTCAACTAGGTCAAATAATTGAGGCGCATTTCAGATGTGGGAGTGAGGCCCTCGACTGATCGGCCATTCGGTGCCCGGTAGTGCGTTCAATTAGGCTGTCGCAAAAGGCGCGGTCATGTGCGGGGCGGTGGACGTTTTAGGGCTATCTAGAGCGTCAAATATAGAGTCTAACTGATGACTGACGAGCTGCGTGACTTAGACGTTTGGCAGTGGGCTGAAAATAGCCGAATTTCAACTTTCCCATTGACTTTAATTGGAGGGAGTTGCGGCAAAACGACTGATCGTAGCCGGTGCTAGTGTGTTCATAGGCTCGGCTGAAGTGTACGACGGTGGACGGAGTCTGCGAAAGTGGCTATGGTCAGGCGTCTCAGGTCAGTGGCTGAGAAAACAAATCAACCCCTGGGCCCGCTCCCTGTGTGTCGATCGGGAGGTTTTAGCGGCTCTTAGGAGCGTCAAATCTAAGAAATCAAACTGATTGAATGACCGAGCTGCGTGACTCTAGCCGTTTGGCAGTAGGGCTGAAATTGCCGATTTCAACTTTCCCAATTGACTTTACATTGGAGTGGAGTTGCGGCAAAACGACTGATCGGCCCTAGCACGGTGCTAGTGTCGTTCTATAGGCTCGGAGAAAGTAAGACGGTGACGAGACTGCGAATTGGCTAGGTCAAAAGGCGCCTGGTCAGTGGCTGAGAAACCCAAACTCACCCATTGGGCCCGCTCCCCTGAGTGTCGCATCGGGACGGTTTTAGCGGCTATCTAGAGCGTCAAATATAAGAATCAAACTGATGAATGACCGAGCTGCGTGACTCTAGCCGTTTGGCAGTAGGGCTGAAATTGCCGAATTTCAACTTTCCCATTGACTTTACATTGGAGTGGAGTTGCGGCAAAACGACTGATCGGCCTAGCACGGTGCTAGTGTCGTTCAATAGGCTCGGAGAAAGTAAGACGGTGACGAGACTGCGAATTGGCTAGGTCAAAAGGCGCCTGGTCAGTGGCTGAGAAACCCAAACTCACCCATTGGGCCCGCTCCCCTGAGTGTCGCATCGGGACGGTTTTAGCGGCTATCTAGAGCGTCAAATATAAGAATCAAACTGATGAATGACCGAGCTGCGTGACTCTAGCCGTTTGGCAGTAGGGCTGAAATTGCCGAATTTCAACTTTCCCATTGACTTTACATTGGAGTGGAGTTGCGGCAAAACGACTGATCGGCCTAGCACGGTGCTAGTGTCGTTCAATAGGCTCGGAGAAAGTAAGACGGTGACGAGACTGCGAATTGGCTAGGTCAAAAGGCGCCTGGTCAGTGGCTGAGAAACCCAAACTCACCCATTGGGCCCGCTCCCCTGAGTGTCGCATCGGGACGGTTTTAGCGGCTATCTAGAGCGTCAAATATAAGAATCAAACTGATGAATGACCGAGCTGCGTGACTCTAGCCGTTTGGCAGTAGGGCTGAAATTGCCGAATTTCAACTTTCCCATTGACTTTACATTGGAGTGGAGTTGCGGCAAAACGACTGATCGGCCTAGCACGGTGCTAGTGTCGTTCAATAGGCTCGGAGAAAGTAAGACGGTGACGAGACTGCGAATTGGCTAGGTCAAAAGGCGCCTGGTCAGTGGCTGAGAAACCCAAACTCACCCATTGGGCCCGCTCCCCTGAGTGTCGCATCGGGACGGTTTTAGTGGCTATCTAGAGCGTCAAATATAAGAATCAAACTGATGAATGACCGAGCTGCGTGACTCTAGCCGTTTGGCAGTAGGGCTGAAATTGCCGAATTTCAACTTTCCCATTGACTTGACATTGGAGTGGAGTTGCGGCAAAACGACTGATCGGCCTAGCACGGTGCTAGTGTCGTTCAATAGGCTCGGTGAAAGTAAGACGGTGACGAGACTGCGAATTGGCTAGGTCAAAAGGCGCCTGGTCAGTGGCTGAGAATCCCAAACTCACCCATTGGGCCCGCTCCCCTGAGTGTCGCATCGGGACCGTTTTAGCGGCTATCTAGAGCGTCAAATATAAGAATCAAACTGATGAATGACCGAGCTGCGTGACTCTAGCCGTTTGGAAGTAGGGCTGAAATTGCCGAATTTCAACTTTCCCATTGACGTTGCAAGTGGTCGGCCTGGCACGGTTCCAGTGTGGTTCGATAGGCTCCGAGAAAGTTAGACGGCGATACCATACCAGAATCGACAGTGACTTGTGAATTGCCCTTCGATCGAGCTGAATCAGTGACAGAGCTTGAGGGAAAGTGGACAAGTAGAGAGCAGGATAAGAATTTTTTATTCAAATTATAGAATCGCCGGTTGGCTTCAAAACAAGAGCAAACTGACGCCCATAAAAGGATACAGAGCAAGGTCTTGGATCTTAGTATCCATGCTGACAATATCTGCCCCGTGGGAAGCTTGAGAGAACGACGTGCCAAGATGTTGCTGGAATCTAGTAGCCACATGGCCCACAGTTGAGTTCAGATCCGCGATACAGTAACCAGTGACGGATTTGTATCGAATGCGTACCAATTGGACTTCGCTGGAAAGGAATTCGACGACATCATCTTCACACAGTCTCAAGGCCGCAGGTGATTCTGTCACATCCACGCTATACTCTTTGACGAATAGCGTAAAGTGGGCAAAGTTATAATTCAACCCACAAACTTCTTGAAGGTTATCCAGAAGAGGCTTGCGTTTGTCGAACACATAGCGGTCAAAGTGAAAACCGTCAAAAGAAAGAATCAAACTTATATTGTACTGTTGGCAAATATAGCGTCGGCTAGTCATCTCGGCTGTGAGTAAAGTGAAGACTGAAACGGGAGGCGTTTTCTCACTCTCTCACACTCGAAAAGGAAGTTTCAAGGGAAGCGATGGGAGTTCCGTTACTAACGGAAATGACTGAACAAGTAGACAGCGCTTCCCGGCAATTGCAATGCGACATTTAATCGAGTCAATATATTGAGTAAATTGTCCCAATTGGACAAATCCATCAAGAATACCAGATCTTACAATACGCTGTGGTCACTTGGTGACCGGACTTCACAGTCTTTGATTAGATCCTGCCCATTGTGGTTGTTTTCATCTTCCAAGGTCCAGACATCGCACGCTGCGATAGATTTCTGGTCCATTCCACGACAACTCTTGAAAGCTAAAAAGTGGTTCGCAGCGTTTGCCGGCCGGTACGTCGATCCACATCCAAGACAGAGCTGATACATCACTGATATGTCCACTGCGTGACGAGGCAGTAGTATAGCTTTCGCTTTCAGAAACGATGGTCTCCGTGCAGACGGTTTGTCAAGTTGGACCACACCAGATGTGTTTGCTGGTTCCTGTTCCGCTTGTTCTAACTTGATTTCATGTTTGGCCACAGATTTCGAACGGGATTTCTTCTGGCGCTTCGATATCAGTTGAGAGACCACCTTGTTGATTTGAATGTTGGCTTCCACGACTTGGTTTAGAGTCTCTTCTAAATCACTGATTTTTCTGTCTTTCTCGAGACACTGTTGGCAAGCGGCGGAGCCTCGTTGCTGGATGAGATCAAGAGTAGACAGAACATAAGTATTGTTCTCTAGACCATGATAAAGGTCTTTCATGAAATCCCCACAGTCATCCATGACTGTTGCTCAACGAATGAGAGAGAGAGAGTTTATTTGATTAATCATACAATTTGAAAGACATGCGTAGAGCGATCAATGACGTAATTGCAATGCCACACCCAGGTACTGGCCTGCGCAAATGTCCTTTATGATGGTTCGATCGCTAACCATGACGTCGAGATGGAAAACTTGCAAGTCTCTTGCCTGAAATTGTCGCTCAAATTTGCGTCGAACCAAACCAACGGTACAGCTGGGTTTCGCCACACAATACCAAAGCGCCGATCCGAACATGACGGAAATCATTTTTGATGTTTCAGAGTAGAAGGTGAGGTCTTCGTTGTCGGTAATACCAAGCTCGGTTGCAGTCTTGGAAATATCGAGTTGACGACCGCTGGCCATCACGATGAATTGAGACAGATCACCAGAAATACCGCAACTTTCTTGAAAAGCTTCCCAGAGGGGCTTTCGTTTCGCTAGAATATAAAGTTGGCAAGCATCACCGTCGACAGATATGTACAGCGGTATATAATAGTCTTTGCGTTTCGCGTCACGCATATAAAATTGTCTCGACATGCTACTTTAGAGCGTCACGCACTGACTGATCAACTTGCAGCACAGCGCTAGCTACAAATGCGAGAGGAAACAATTGTTTGCTGCGGATGCTCAACTAGTTGGCTGATTGCTGCGCCATCTTCTGGATCCATTTCCAATACAGCTGGCTTTTCACGGAGGAGCATCTGAGGCTCGATTCTGATTTGACGTGGTACTTGCAGAGTTCCAATTCACCATGACTAGCTCTCAATACCTTGAACGATGGCACAGTTCCGAATCGTGGCTGTTCCAAGTCAATGTGAGCAAAACCAATCCGTTTCAAGTACTTGGAAAACTGTTGGTTTTTCACGGCAGGCATCCCTCCACCGTCTTTCGTCCACGACTCTAGAAGTGATGGAACTTTCGACATGGGTATAAATTCGTCATCGATGCAGCTAGTCGAGAGACCATGTACAAACATGGTCTGGTAGCGTAGACCAATGTGTTTTGGAACTTTGCTCTGCACTTGGACGTGTTCCGTCAAGAATGGTGAGGCGATTGATAATTCCCGTATATAAAACTGGTCAAATACATGGAAGCCCTGGGCATCAATGAAACAGCTGATGGACTGGTATTCCATACTGACACTGTGAGAGGACGACCAACGGCATCAGTTTATGTTCATAGCTGAGTAGTATCGTTTGCGCAGGTGCCAAGCTATGGAGATAGCGCGTCGACACCAGTGCTGCAGCAGTTGTCGCTATGGCCCCGTATTGTGTGGTCAGAATTATGAATTGGTTCACGTCAGCCAAAACTGATGGCAAAATCAAACTTCTGTTCACGACAGATGGTACAAAAACGTGCGAGATGAATATTGAAAAGCATCAAGCCTTAAAACCCCACGCTCTGGTACTGGCGCAAAAACTTGGCATCCGCTTCAGTGAATTGCTGTTCTTGCGATCGGATCAGCGAGTGAACGTCGAACTCACTCCGTCCCAGTTGGAACTGTCTGACGGCGATCTGTTGTTCGTCAAATCAGAATATGTGGCTCTGGTGGATGTAGATCTGGTTTCAAGCCGTCAAGTTTTGGCTTCGAAACGGTTGAAGATTGATCGACGAGCAAACTTGAAAAACTTGAAGAGCCTAGCAGCCCACAGCTTTTCAGTGTCAGAGGAGAATATCGACTTGGTTCACCGTGGCATGATAATGATGGATGCTATTCCGGTGGATACTATCTGTCCTTATACTACGTGTGCCTTGAGAGCTGTAGTGGCAAGATCCGAGTGTTAGGGTTCCGCGGCTGCGCAGCAGATTCATCTGATTGATTCATAAAGGTCCATGTAACTCTAAGGAATGAATCATAAACATGTCGGCTACGAAAGCGTTTATCGCATACTTTGCCCAGTCCCGTAGTACAGTCTGGATCGGTGTCGAGGGCCAGCTCTATCACGCGTACCATAGTCTCCCGAGTCGTGGAGAATTCGAGCTCAAATGTGTACATGTCGATCAGCAAGGTGTTCAGTGCTGCGGTAGTGTTCGTTGGCTGCCGTTCAAATCCAAATGTCAAGTTTCGCTCGACCATCCCAGTCACGAGAAAATTGGTTTTTTGCAGATGAGAATGTTATCCGAGGTGAGTAGCTTCAAACCGGGTTTCTTACTGACATAAAAATAGAACTCGATATTGGAGCAAAACCCGTCTTCGGTCGGTCGCGTTGAAATGATATTCTCTGAAGTTAAGCGACGACGCATGGTGGATACTCTGGTGGATGGCGAGAGATTCCAGGCTCCTTTCAGAACAGCTCCATTGCTTGAATTCAAATGTTCACGATACGAGGTGAAATGCCCCATGCAGTTCACACTGGATCTGGATACATGGACACTTACCGAAAATGGAGCCCACCAACATGGACAAGAGGTACTCACCACAACTGTCACGACTCAGACTGACGATTCAGAATGTAGTAGCGAACCGCCCTTTGATGAGTCGCTTTTCGACATGGTGAGTAGTAGACCGAAATTCGTCGACAGTAACTTTGCTCTCTAGAACGTGTTGCTGGAGTGCGACAAGTGCACTGAACTGAAGAGCCTGATAGGGGAAATTGAATCTTTACCGGAGAGCGTACGACTCAACCCGCTGTACGTATCGTTCGAATCGGCCTTGGCTGGTAGTACGCATTTGTCTCTAGCTAAAAAGCTGGCTTTGAAAATCAATTTTGGCCGTCTATGCGCGACACAGAGTAACAAATAAAGATGATGACCGGATTGTTTGTTCCTTCACTCAACCAAATATTACTGATTCTTGTAGTGTCTGCGATTGCAGCATTATGTGGCAGTATACACTTTTCCGCTAAGAACGTGGTTGATATATTCAGCAAGGACAATTTTCTAGAGCGAGTTTTCAAACTGATTAGTCAGAAAGGTGAGATCCAGAAAGTCGTCGTGGACACTCTGCTAGCTGCAGTGGATTCAAGGAAGGAACTCTTGAGCCAAATCAATCTAGATGCCATACTCGATACTAACCCAAAGTTGAAAACTCTTCTCGAGGAGACTTGTGTGCGAGCGCTCAGCGATAAGTTATCCTCGGCTGAGTTCAAAGAGACATTAGTTTTCATGCTCGCTTCACAGGTAGAGCCTTCATTTGAAGATTTATTGGATAACAAAATTCAAAAACATCTCGAAACAGTGGCTCAGAAAGATGAATAGCGTGCCCGTTTTCTTACTGGGGAACCCACCGAGGTAAATTGATCAGCCACCGATATTGGTATCAAAGCATGAGTTTTCGAGCCTGGGAGCCATCCTCGGGGAAAGTAAGGAGATGATGACTTCGACCAGAGAAACACCATTCCGTCGAATCTCGGTGAGATGAAAGCCCGAACCACAAGAATCTCTGTGCTGCAAGAAGCTAGATAGTCGCCGTATTTTGTCTGGAAAAAGCCGAGACATTTATTGCTGATTTTATTGCGCTCAACAGGTACACACGACATCGTCAAAACTTCCTCTGGCGCTTGATATCAAAAACTGGGAACATGCCAGCAGCCCGCTTCGACTGGGCGGACAACTCCGCATCGCGCACGCGCTTCAAAGTCAAATTTTTGAATACAATGAGAGATTCAATGTTTTGAACCAGCGCCATTCGCGGTGTGGCTTCTTCTTGGAGAATAAATTCAATTTCTTCCTTGTCATTTGCTGGGACTTCATCATCGGGTACACGGCGTCTAGATCTGACAGGACAAGTCAACAGCTCATAATTCGTATCCAGTAAATAGACTGCGTGTCTCGGTTTGAGCGGTTCAAGATCACCCTGGAAAGTGATCAAATGGAAATGTTTCTTCACGAAAGTGGTGATAATGTCATCCACGTGCTGGTTCGGAAACTGTTGAGTAAACAAGTTGATAGCGTGGCGTACTTTTGACAGAGCAATACTTGCGGATGGTTCTTGTTTGAGCTCAAAATGCACTATAAACTTGTTGTAACTATCGCATCTTTCTCTCACGCGGCTAGTTTCTGACAAGACACATGGAGGGGTGGTCGTTACCTCCAGAACTCCAGTCTCTCTTGATAATTTCAACATTAGCACACCGATCATGGTCAAGAGCAGAGGCATCTCGAAATTAGTTTCCGAGGCTGAATTGGATCCTCGAAAAATCGCTTTGTCCACTTGTTCAGCAACTGTTGGGGGGACCGTTTTACTCTGGCTGTAGAATCGCGATTGAAAGGGAATACAAATTAGACGATCCTGTGCTGCTTTGTCAAGAGCACGGTTAGGGATGGTATTCAGCGCCGCCATGAATCTGGCGCTGATGCGACCTACGACCTGGGACTTATACATCCCGCGAGCAGTGATTTCCCCGTTGCTAGCAAGTCGCTTCAGCACGCTGCCGTCAAAATCCCTCAGCTCGTCCGCGGCGAGGAGGCAGCCGGTGAATACATTGCGACACATGGTATCATCGAAATCCTTCTCAGTGGTGAAAACTGAGCTCGGCACGGTGGCGGCATACGTCCCAAGACATGACTGTAGCAGTGTCATTAAATGTGTTTTGCCGTTTGAGCCGACACCGGTCCACAGTAGGATCTCTCGTTCAGCCGAGTTCTTCACGTATATGCTGGCCAATCGCGTCATCAGGTAGGATGTCAGCCTGTCTTGGAACTTGCAAGTTTGACAAATGTAGATGAACATTGAAACCATTTGATCCAGAAGAGGTCTGCCAATTTTCCGGAAAGACTCTGGCTCCTCGTTCTCAAGTTCACGAAGGACAATTCGTCTGTAAACGCTGGTCCATGCCGAATACGAGAGAGGCTCATCTTGTTCGACGATTTCTGTTTCTTGCAAGAGAATCTTCTTGAGTCTATGGATAAAGTTGGAAAAATATAACCTATTCACCAGCGGCAGGAAATCATCCGATTCAATGTAGGCTTGGAACTGAGAAAATTTACAGCGCAACTTGATGGCGTGATGACCAGTGCATTCATGTTCAGCCATTGGCGTCACCAGTGCGCTTTCGATCATATCGAATATTTTGAACTTCCCGGTAGAATCTTCCATCAGTAGAAAGTACTCGATATTGTCCATCTTGTGGGCAGATTTACAATTTTTCCGCGGCAAAGACGCCAAAACATCGTTCTGCGGTTTGGTTTTCTTGACCGTCTCGATGAGTTTTTTGTCCAACTCGAGTTTCATCATCACTTGCACAACATAGTCCTTGAAAGTCTTGAAAAAACGATGATAGAAGTCACCATTTTCTAGTCGCCAAATCTTTTCGGACGGGTTGAAAATTTGGTAAGACACTCCTCCTCCACGCTCGTTATTACGCGCGAACGTCATTAGATTCTCATACATGTTGTTAACAGCGTCCGTCATACTGCTTTGGGCTTCAGCGGCTGCTACGTCTGTCATGTACTGGTGATAGAAGCTAGCCGAGATGAAAACTGGGAGTCCCTGCTTTTCCACAGGCTCACCGTGACCATCAATAAGATCAAGCTGCTGAACCTGTTCCAGGAACGTCTTCTGGAAAACGTACCGTTTAAGACCTGCAAACGAAAAATTGGAACACAGTTTACGAGCAACTTCCTTATTGATTTCAGATACTCTCGCAATCTTTTGCATAACGGGATGTTCATTGCCAAAGTCGAGGAACCGCGACAGGGCACTCTTGAAAAAGTCACAAACGTGTTGCAGTGAGATCTCGTCTCCACCACACTCTTGATAAAATGCGTAGATAACTGGACCTATTATTGTCCCGCTTGCAAGGAGACTAAGGATCGGATGGGGAGAGTTTCGGAATCCGCCACAAAGGCAAGCAATCTCAGAAACGAGCCGATTATGAGATTCACAGAGCAAGAGCGGCTCTCCATGAATCGAACTTGTAGGCATCAAGCTCTCGGCGTCAGCTCTGGTCTCCATCCAGAATATTCCCGGGTAAGGAAGATTCACGTTTTCCGGCACGATGGTCTTTGTCACAACTACAGCAGGAACCAGAGTTTTATATATATTATGATACTCCGATCTCTTCATGATGGAGTTCCATTTGATCCTCCCATCCTGATGGAAAATTGAAGCGCGAGGTTCTTCTAAATCCTTGCTCACATACAGGAGTTTGCCCTCGTCACGATCAGTCCGCTGGACAAGGTTCATCACGGTATTTTCTTTGCTGTACTTTGTGATTCGAGTTGGCAGAACGAAAAGAAAACTAGACCACTTCTCTACGCAAGGAATTGGAGACAGCAACATCAAGAGCAAGGTTTCAAAACGGGACGATTTTCTATCTTTGAAAGCTTGCTGTAACTGCACTGCGTTTTGAGAGTTTTTGTTCTTGCAGTCGTCGAAGAACCGTAACAGTTTGGAGTCACTGCTGTCACACAAGGAAACCCTCCGCAACTCGTCACCTTTGCGCCACACTGAATATATCGCTTTGGGGATATATGGAGTGGGTTTTTTCGAATTTGTTGTGAAGGGCATCGAGAGATGGGAAGGGCAATCAATGGTCACTGCTTCGTTTGCGATGCAAGCCTCATCTCGAATTTGAGAGACCAAGACATTGTAGGTGTCGGCCTCTACTACGATTTCAGGAAAGTGTAGATGGCGGCCACTGGAACTATGCCGGTCACACACAATGACGAACAAAACAGCTGTTGGCCCTTCCTGGAAAATTCTCTTTAAAATCGTCCGCTGCACTGCCCTTATGATGTCCCTTTCTAGTTCGAGCATTTCTGCTTGAGACGGTTTCCATTCTTTTATATCAATGTCCAGAGTTAAACAACTCATGATGTTTTTCTCCAAAGAAACTGTGAGGGTTGGTTTCAAACGACCAGCTGCAAAGTGAGCTTGGAGTTTTTCTCGGACAGATAACGCCGACGGGACTTCGGCACTCACAAGTTCTTGGCAAAACTTTTCCATGAAAGCAGTAAAACAAGATCGTTTGATGAAAAAAACTCCAGGTTCAGGATCCATCCCGTTCAGATACACTCGCTTCTCCGGCTCCCATGGCTCGTCACCATGATCAATATTAAGGGATCGCGAATGGAAAAATCTAGACTGTTTCAAAGTCATTGTGGGGGACACAAAGTGTGTTGCAGCGTATTCAAAAGAGACGCAACAGCATCTGCCACGGCACTGTTCTTGTTCCACTGTGAACCGCAGAGACGGCAGAGGGCTCTTCGATCATTGTATGTTGCAAAACGGGAAATGTCTCCTCCCTCGTGAAGCACAAGCCAAGCTAGAAACGTCACAGTGGGAGGTTTACTAGAGGCTAACGCATGCTCAGTATGTGATAAAAGGACGGACTGTTGAGGGACGTCTATGAGGAGCACTGCTTCGCTCGATATGAAACAAATACTATCCGTCACTCTGGTGTATAAAATACCCATGTGGCTCGCACATTTCTGGAAAAAATCGCACTTTGGAAAATGTTAGAATCGATGAGTATTTGGTCAATTCTCACCATGGTTTTGTTGAGCGTTGATGACGGTTTCATCATCGTGAGAAATTTGAAGGCAAGGTAGCAAGACAAGCCAAACGTTAGTTCTATCCCAGTTTCGTGACAAATATTCGTCAAAGCCTGTCTGGCGCAAAGTATCGCTGGTGTGCGTGAACTTTCTATGAGAATCAGCATGGAATCGACGAAATCGTGCTCTGCTACTCTTGCGTTCGGATCCGCAGAGATAGTCCATTTTAGGCCTAGCTTTGTCGGAGAAACAAGTCCCGGCTGGCCTGTCTCGAGTGAGTCTTTCCGACTGCACTGGGCAGCCAAGCGCAAATAGGAGTTGGTCGGGTAGGGCCAAGCGATAGCGTTATCGTGAGGATTGCTGCATTTGCTATCAGCCAGAACAGTCTCGAGATCTCGTTTCACTTCGGCATTGACGCCGTATTCGCTTAGGCTATCGAGAACAACTGAACGGCCGAAACAGTGAGACAATGCGATCAGTTCATCTAACGGTATCAGTAGCCCTATTTTCGGAAAGCTTGAAAACTGAGTTAGACAACACAAAAGGCGACTGAGCTCACTTGATTGGCATATTGAAAAACAAATTCTGTCCGACAGTGAAGAGCCACTGCCAGTGTCCCAGCCTGGCCACGGTAAGTGAATCGTCTTGGACGCATAAATTGTTACTGAGTGCCAGAGCGACGCAAGAATCTTCCGTTTCATAGTGTTCCAAGCAGCGTCGGATGATTTCGTCCATCATGGTACTAGACATCAACAAATTGGAGTCCAGAATCGTCAGCTTTGTGGAAAAACTCTCTCTGAAAACGGTTAAATCTATTTCAGTGAGAGAGAAAGGCGTGCAAGTCATACTCACAGTGAAATACGCTTCTTTCGAGCGATCCTGCAACTTGTCGCTCTCAGTTTTGATCAGCCTAGTATTGTGGAATCAAACTCCGTGCAATTTCAGATATCTGAAAGCGCACGAAATTGCGGATGAGATTGTGTTGAACAGAGAGTCGAAATATATACTGAAGCTGATAGGAGCATCCGCAGGGGAAAAAATTGCTTTCTGTACCCCTGTAGGAGAGGTCAAATTCACATGCCCTGCCCTCTGACACATGCGCCGTATGTACGAAGCCAAGTCTATAAAATTTCGTGGCAGTCGAGTCTGTCAGTCACCATCATGTCGGAGACTATACAGTGTGACAAGTGGAGTAACGAGTTTTACCGCCAAGTGTTCAAATTGATATGTACATTGAGTCCCATGTCGAGCATGGTAACGAAGACCGAGGCTAAACTGAGGCAGCAGCGTATACTGTTTGCCAATTTGGGTTTGAGCCGAGCAGAGATGGACCTGAAGAAGAAGTTGGTCGATGCCGAAGAGAAGCTCCTTCTCGGTCAAATACGACCGGCGTCCAACAACACCAAAAGTGCGCTTCTGCCAGCTCATGAGTATTTGATACTGGGGAGACCGATGGTATTCACACACAAGTTCAACAGCACTGAAATGCTAGATCAGCCGAAACTGGTCATCAACGACTGCTGTAGCTCTGACCAAACCGGAGCGCTGGATTCGTTCATTCGAGAAACGATGCAGGCAAGTATTGATCCGAACAAGAAATACCATCCGGGTTGCTTCGTATTTGGCCCTCGTTCCTGTCAATCCTGTGAGAATCTAGGAATCAGCAATGGCGACAAACGCGATTATTTGGAGTGTCCGCATAGTTATTTCAGACTTTCGCTGGTTGACGGAAAACTGAAACGTTTGGCTCTCAAAGGCCACCTCGAAATGACTTCAGTCGTCAACAAGATTGAATACGATCAACGTCCTTTGGTGATGATGCACGCTAAAGACCTAGAATTGCTGTACTTTAACACTTGGTTCTACAAGTATCAAATGCAAGTCTGCTCACTAGTTCTTGTTGACCGACTGATTGTTCAGCGGGCATTGGACCATATTGCTGAAGAATCAACCGAAGAGTTTGAAAAGTACTGCCTGCATGTTCCAGATGTCGTGCCAAACGACTTGGAGATCAATGAAAACTCTACCACTTTCCGTCAAGTCTTGATTGCACAACTCGAAGATGTTCAAGACAAGTTGGACTCGTCCAAGGAAGAAGATGAGCCGTCACTGAAGAAACCGAAATTGGAGTTGGTCGAGCAGGTCGATGAAACGACTGATGCTAAATGAATCGAGCTCTGTAACGCAGCGTAACTTTAATAAATTGTGTTGAACATAAAACTCAGCTTTCACTCGTCGCAGTGCTGCCTCGAGGATAACACCTTCGTCTTGTTTGATGAAAAGATCCGATGGTAAGTGATGGACACTCATTGGCAGAATTTCCTCCGCCTCACCACTAGTCTGGAAGCGAACAATGCCTGTTTCGCCTCAACAAAGTTGCTATTTGCTCTAGTAGTGGAGTACAATGACACTTCTACCGAAGTATATCAGTGGTGGTACTCATTTGTTAATCTTCACCAATTCAAAGCGCGACGAACACTAGTTTATGCCATCCCGAATTTTGCATCGTCGAACCAGCAAACTGAATGGTTGAGAAGTGGACCACTATCCAAAGCCACGGTACGACATTTAACCATCCTCTGCTCGAGCTGGTCGAATCTTCGTCTATTGCAATCAGTGTTCCCCGGTCGCCGGATCAGTTTCTTGAAAGATGCTGAAGAGTCTGTTGAATGAAACGCCTTTTCCTAGTCTCACAGTACAGTCCATTTCAAAAGTCGTCATTCTCGGAAAATTGGAGGAAAACTTGGTTCGAAACTTCCTCACTCTGAGAGCTCCAAGCTCAAACTTCATAGCAAATTTCCTCAGCGAGCGTGAAGTGACCGACAACTGGGAGCCTGACTCATGGGCTCTGCAAGGTGTGCTGGTGATTCCATTCAGCAATTTGAAGCTCAAAGCAATCTTAGATGGCACCAAATGGGATATTCTAGGCATCAATCTGCCACCAACTAGATTTCGATCGAAACGTCTGAAGAACGTTTTCGGCAATTTTTCGGCCGAGCTCGACACGTTCTTGAGAGACCATATTTATTTGTGCTGATGTGATTCAAGTAAACTTTGAACTCATATATCAAAAACCCTTTCGACAATTTAACAGAGACTTTACTGCAGAGTCTCAACGTTACACGACGCCAGTTTGTGGTTTTTGTAATATATCTCCCCAACGCCAAAAATAGCAATAGTTTCCTCGCAGTTGAAGGATTGTACGGGTTGACAGTGAGGATTCGAGCGTGCAGGAAACCCATGTCGCAGCAGTGGATAACCATGGACAAATCCATCTTCAAACAAATGCTTATTTAGGTACGACATGCAGTTGTCCATGGCCCAAGTCAAGTTCCACCAATCCAGTGCCAAACGGGAGCGGCAATCCTAGCAAAAGAGCGCTATTTAGGTCATTAGGTTCATACCATTTCTCCAGCTGAGCCTCGGCAATATAAACTTGCTTTGCAGCTTCAAACGACACTCTCTGGAAGGAGCTTTTTCTGGGATTGTTCCGCATCCCGCATCGTGAAAACTTGAGTTCAGGTGATACCGTTGACTGATATAGTTGAATCGCATCGACCGGGCGCTTGTTGAGTTGCTGACAGAGAAAGTCGTTGAAAAAACCTGTCCTCAGTTTTTTACATGAGAACGTTTTCAGTGGTATGTCATGCTGAAACGCCAATTCGATTATATGCGAGCCCGAACTTTTGTCAAAAACACCAGAAAGCATCAGCGTGCCATCCGACTGTACAAGAACGTTTTTAGTCAACCCACGGAGAATGTTTTCTTGGAATATATTGCGACAGCGGAACACAAAGTAGTCCAAGTCGTCGTGAGATCCATTATTAGTTGAGGTGGCAGAACTAGCGATATTATGCTTTGAATTGAGTGAATCCTGTACTGAAACGGATGTCGTCCGCAAACACGATAGTAATAACGGTGCGGAATAAACGGGGAAACTCGCTTTGCTTAGAAACGACTCGATCTCTTTCAAACGCGACTCGAGTTCGTCACTAGACATGTTGAGAAGCTTCCTCAATTTTGTGGGGCCCAGTTCACACAAAAACGAAGCAACGCCAACAAGCATGAATGCACGATTGGTGGTTCTACGTGAAATTAGTGCATCAGTTTCCACAACCATCCTGGCTGTAAGGTACCGATACTTGTCCATTTCGAAAAGCTTGTAGAACTCGAGCACGTGAATTGGGGTGGATTCGATCCCGGCGAACTCTTACTACTGTCACTTCGTCAATCACCGGACCGAAAGAGCATTCATACACTTGACCGATAATCAAGTCGGTTCCGCTGGTACTGGTGTAGTGATTACCATCAAAGTCTTGGAGAATATTTTCTCTGAGGACTAGGAGTTCGACCGTATCAAATTGTTTGATACGCAAAAATTTTACAGTCGGAGTCGTGAAAGCTATCGCAATGATGCCATCATGCGGAAACCGTGTGGATAATTGGTTAAAATCTCTGTGAAATGTCTGGAAACTTATCGTGAAATGCGTATGCAGCGTGACTGCAGTGAGCATTGCCTCGATTGGGAAATCGAGATAGAATGCAGGATCGATGCGAACATTGCAGTGGTTGGAAGTTAGCCAGTCGACTACCACAAGACACGTATCCAAAATTTCAATCTGGAAAACAGCAGTTTCAAAATCGATCCCACCTGAAATATCGAGTAAACCAAACCAAAAGCTGGATAGCGTTTCTGAGACCACTGTGGCTTTGAATAATAGATCATCGACGCGGTCCAGTTGAAGCAGGCCCGATATGCCATCGATTTTCGTGGCAACTACCACAGCTATATCTTGTGGTATCGTAGATGCTGAAACTACTTTTCGCTTCTTTTGCAGTTGTTGTTTTGGATTGAACCGTCGTAACTGATCAAAGTTACTCAAAGAATCGATTGGCTCGTACATTATGTCATTGACGGTGCTAACAAAAGGTAAAACAGCATCCTCGTAGAGTCGCAAAAGAGCACAGTTTAAAGGTGGAAACGATAACGGGTGGGACACTTCACACTCATATGTCACCTGTACACTTCCTGGAGTGCTGAACTGGAAAGTTATCCTGGAGTTTTCAGATTCTGCCAGGACGTAACGGTTGCAAGTTACTAGTTTCTCACGAGACAAGCAACAGTCTACGAGGAACTTGTTCCATTCATCACTGTTCCACTTGTCTGCATTGACTTCACTGGAAGTGACAAGAGCGAAAACGAGTCCGTGGTGTACAACAGACTCTTTTTGCAGCTTGACCTTCCGCTGAGGAAATTTGGTAAATCGCCTCCCATCAGCAAAATAAAATATGGTCTCATGGCGAAGAAACTTCACTGCAAACTGTCGACAAAAAGTACGAATAATAATTGGCAGATTATAGAAAGGAATTTTAATGATTCGAGCGTGACGCGCCTCTATCTCAATCATGTCTACTTGTAGTCAAGCTCGAAAACGTGACGAGTGGTATGGGCTACCGCTCTAAAGCCTGCAGCAAGGATGTGCTTCGGGAACGCATCTAGGAAGCAACAAACAGGTGAGCAATAGCAGTGAACAAACATGTGAATTCTCTTGATTTTGCTGCATTGCGGAAGCATGAGCGCAATCTGTTGACAGTGGAAGCTAATGTTTTCAAAGTCAATCGACACAAGCTGGGGACCCCGGACAAGTAATAGCTTAATAAATTCCGACTGAATGGAAACATCCCGTCCGAAGCAAACAATGCTCAACTCTTTCAGTTTCGAGCCATTCTCGTTCAAGCATTCGATGATTCGAATGGTTTCAGACATATCACAACGCATGGTCAGTTTTTCAATCTGTGCAATAGCTTGCTTCAACAACGGTGTCAAACATGACATAGGAGCCACGAACGTGGGTGAACATAGAGTCAATTCTCGACAGGAAGGAGGTAGTCCATATTCACCAACTCGTGGACCGAAAACGGGTCTCAGCCAAAACTTCAGTGACTTTAGTTCACTGAGGTGGTGCAGCGGAAGGCTCTCAACGTGGTTCTTGGAGTCGAGCTCAATGTGTGTTGTGGAAGCGAGGGAATGTTCCGATAATTTGAGGATCGTTGCGCAATCAATGTAGCAGAGCTTGAGCGCGGTGCCAAGATCCAAGCTATCACATAGCAGCAGTAACTTGCTAGTTATGTGCGAGCGATTCACATGTGTGACTGACAAATGCTTGACCTTGACTTGATTGAGGCACTTTGCCATCATTTTCAGCCATGCATCATCATACCATTCGTTGAGGAAAAGGTGTATCTCGAGTTTCATGCTTGGTTTCAGGAATGCATAGAGTTCTTCCAACTGCGATAGGTCAGCTGGTCGACGAAATTTGAACTGGATATGCAGCGCTTCCAGGCTAGTATAATTCGAGAGATGCAGTTTTCGTGTTGCATCATCGTCGTCCACCTGAAGCATCAGGACATTGAAATTCGGTTTCGCATGCAGAGCTTCAATGCCTGAAAGAGTCCAGTTGAGTGGTGTGACGGATATCAAATTTGGGAAAGCTGACACGAGGGCTTTCTGTACATTTTGCTTGTTCAAGACGTAGACGGCTTCATCGCAAAAACGCAAATGTAAAGCATCGATAGGAATTTTCTTCATTTTACCAAGCATTGTTTTTTCATGAACGTAAGACATGGCGTACGAGAGATCGACGCGCCGAACACGACTGAAATAGGCATCAACAAGGCACTTATATTTCGAAGAACTGCTGCGGAGCTGACACTGCTGGAAATGATTCAAGTAGCACATTATGGGATCAAGTGCATCGGAAACTAAGTTGGCGAGCTCCATCGTTCAAGTGAAGAGAGTTCCGGGAAGTCTCTAGCTTTTGCACAGTTCAAGCATGCGCGATGGACAGCATAAGCAAGTTGCACTTTTGTTTGATTTCCCAAGCGATTTCGAGTTGTTGGAAAAAAGCCACGGTTGGCTGATGTTTCGCGTTGTTCATACAAACAGTGCTGAAGTCGGCCAGAGACTTTGTATCCACTGGTTCTTCAAGACTGAAACTTCTCAAAGTACTGTCGATGACATTGCTGAGCTCCAGCAGGGGTTCTGATTTCAAAAGGACCAGAATCAATCGCAGAAGAGAGCCGTGGTAGAGTGGATCGACGCCTTTGATGACGTAGTCTGAAACTGAATTGAAAAGAACATAGAGGTTGTTGTTGACAAGGATCATGTCCTTGAACTGCCCTTGAATTCTGAGTTTCAGGTGGCTTGAGTGATTGAAATTTTCTACTGAGGTTTCGATATTCAGACCTGAAAACACACCGCCATCGGTAGCAACCAAGAGTTCTTCGGCGCTGGGTGCCAATATTGCTCTAATTCTTGACATTGTTTCTCGCCCTTGCTTTGTAATTTCAGCAAGCACTTCAGGATCATATAGAGGTGACCTTGGGCAGCCTAGGACACCAACGGATGCAGTGGCGAGTTTCTTGTAGTGTTTTGCATTACTTCCATCGTCAACCATACATTCGAGTAGTTTTCGCAGACTGCTTCTCAACCAGAGCGGTGACTCAATATGCAGCGCGATCGTTGGATACATTGCTCGGATATCAATTGAAGTGACGTTTCGAAAACGACCAGATTTCTCACAAGAAAAAATTCCTCCTTGAACTTTGATTTTTTCAACTTGCGGGCCTCGCCCAATATCACCGCATATTTTCGAATGCATAGTGGTCCGGGAAAAAGTTCTTTGCGCCGACAGGTTCCCATAAACGATTTCGAAATCCAGAGTTTCAAAGACATGTTTCGCCTCAAAGCCCACTATTCGCCGTACAGAAGAACAGAGTTTCATTGGGCATCGTTTGATGAGACGACTCAAATGTCGGTTCAGCTTTGGAATGTACACAAACTCGGATCCCGTTAGGCTGAGTTTTTGTTTCTGGAACACTGGATATAGTGAGAGATAATCGGAAACGTGTACGTTGGCTGCCACCAAGAGTCTGTTTCCAGAGAGGAGAGGGTGAACAAAACTGGACCACATGTCTTCGAGCTCAGTAAATCGAGACAAATTCAAACCGAAACGGATGCCAACGACGCTTGTACATGCCAGTTGCGTACAACAACCTTGCTTTGACAGAACAGAGATAACTATCAACCCAAGGGTGTCAGTTACCAGCTCTGCCGGATCCAGACGGTCATTGAAAATAGCTACCAGAAAGACTTTGTCAGTGAAACTAGGAGCTAGAAACTGTAGATCAACAAGTTTTTCGTTGATGTAGTGGAATATCCAGGATCCACTGAATCCGCCGTAGTACGAAACGAAAGCCTCTTTCCGATCAGCGACTTCATCTCCCGCCGATTGCGGTAGCTCGATAGATGTGTGCTTTATCTGACCGCCCAAGACATACGTCGCATTAGCCGAGTAGTGTGTTGATCCGCAGTCGGAAAAGGTCCATCCGAGAACGGTTACTAGCATGGCTCGATACTGTAATAGATACAGACTCAAATTTCACGTCCCACAGAAGAAAATGTCTATCGCAAACTTTGTCCGTTTGATGAGAGAGTACAGAATGTTTTCTGATCTCAGTAAACGGAAAGCAAGGTACGGCTACGAACTAAAAAAACACATCAAGTGTGGTAACTGTTCCAGTGTGGTGCAAAGCCAGCAATGGCCAGCTCGTTGTTTTTCCTGTGGTTCAAAATGTCAGGCTCAATTCCAAATTCGCGCCTGCGCGTTGGAGTTTGAATTTGAAGAGAATCGAGAATTCTTCATGGAACGTCGATTCCGCCGGGATCCGATCTGTGTCGACACCGGCTGTGTAGTGATTGGTGAAGCACGACTACCGCCGGTCGTGGCTGGACTGAACTACCTTGCCGTTCCAGCTGTTTGCTACTGGCAAGTGCCATTCATGATGCGTCTGAGTATGCTAGTTTCCACGATCCAACAAGTGAACGAAAGCAACCCTCCGAAAAGTCAGCTGCCCAAGAGTATGCTCCGTACCGGTTGTCGCATCGAAAACCCAAACTTGAGTGAAACCGATATTTGTATCTACAAGCAGCAGCTGTGGCGGCATTACTGCGCAGTTCAAAACGAATCGCTCAACTACGGCAGTTTGAACCGGCGCAAGCAGGGCAAGTTTTCAATTGAGAAGACGTACGTGTCGTCAAAAAGAACCAAAAAATCAGCAAGGGCCATGATCACACCGGATGTGAATCTGAAAGCGAATGAGGTTTCGGTACCGTTTGAGATTTATCGAAGACTAGGAGGTCAAGAATGCGGTCGGTTCGCTCTGCTTAACCGTATGCCGTCAATAAGACCTGAAAACCTAACCGGTAATATAGTGGTTAGATGCAATGGTGGAAACACCATCGGTATCCCGCTCGGTATAACGCAGGGTATGAATGCTGACTTTGACGGTGATTGTGTAAACATATATATACCGCAAAATCTATCATCTCAAGTTGAGATCGCCTCACTACTTGACTGTGAGCGTAACATGATTTCGTTTTCAATGGAGAACGGGTTGAAAATAGCAGCGCCAAATGACATGCTGATCGCAGGGAAGATGAATAGCGGATCGGGACTCGGAAACGAATCAATAAGTGGAACGATGATGGAAATGGTTCTGAAAAGTAGCTCGAAAGATGCTTTCGAATATTTCGAAACTATCAATGAGTCCCTAAAGAAACTTTATTCAAAGCGCCTGCTATCCTTCAGCTGGGATATGTTACGCGAAACTCATCTAGAAGACTTTTTGGTCTCTAAAGTAACGCGGCAGCACGTATCGCAGTTGAACCGAAAATTAGGGAATCTGTTCTTCCCAGAATTCCTCTCTCATAGAGATATCATCAGTCAAGAGGAAATCAAAACGAATTTTATTGAGGGACTCCAGCCTTTCGATCAACTCTGTCATTCCCAGTCGGCATTCAATAACATGATTCTAGCTACCAAAGAGGTATGGTTTCCAGGAAGCCAGCAAAAGAAACTAACACAGTTTCTTGCCGATACTTCTTTATCCGAGAACATGCAGCTGCTCGAGAGAGGGACCAACTTGGGTACAGCTTCACAGTTGGTACTAACCGATACTGTGACAATGATCATAGCAAAACATCTCGTCAACTAGCCACTGGAGTTTTCCGATTCTGAAGAAGCTGGTTTTTCGTTTGGTTTTTTCCGCTTAGGTTCTTTGGACTTTCCGGGTTTTTCAAAGATACTGAGCCAGTCTGTTTTGTTGCCGATACCAAGATCGCGGAGTAGACTCTTGGCAGTTTTCTGTTTGAACGGTATGCTCATTCCCGCGTCATCAGTCAGACATTTACCATAAAAGTCAAGAAATATTGCACAATTCCCAAGAGCTGAACCATGTCCTTGAATTTCAGCTGTGAGCCTACCATTTGGTTTGACGAATAGGTTCTTACGAGTTGCCGAACCTAGCCAACGGATAACGTGAAACGAGCTGTCAAGTGGCTCGCACCGCATCCCAAGCAATTCAACGAGTAACTGAACTATCTCGACCTTGAAGACTAAATTAGTTTGAGACTTTGACCGATATACTCACATTGGCAAGACGAAAATTTCTATGATTAACAGACTCGAGGGTTTCCAGAGCCAAGAAGAGAGTTTCTACAACGCTCTTGTTTGCAAAAGATTCGACTTTCAAAGATTCAGTGAAATGAAAGACTTTCTCTCCAAGCTCAGCAGGAAGTGGTCTCTGCAGAAGCTGTAAATTGATCGACTTCAAATAAGCTTCATTGGACAAGGTTTTCGTCAGAGGCGATTTCCGCTCGGCTTCCTCGTGCATCTTGCGTATCAACTGGATGTAATGGCTCGAACCGGAGAAGTCGTACTTGAGTATGCTGCACTCACGGAATAGTGCTTCCACCAGACTGACGAACGATTCAGTATGCAGTAGTTTCAATGTATGGTCCTAAAGTAGTTTATTAGCATACTAACATATCAAACTATTATTACCATTTCCAGTGCCATCTCTCGGCATTCGTTATTTGTCAGGACTGCCTGAAGATCAGAGTGCTGCTGCGGTTCAATCATCCCGAAAAGTTCAGAAGATGAAAAAACCTTACACAGCTCAGCTATGGGAACAAAGACACAGAAAGGAAAGAGGACGGTCACTGCAAGTTTCTCGCGATGGATTGAAACGTCGGCCTGATAGGCCAAGAAACGACCTTCAGAGTGCAAGACGAAAAAATTGGTGAAGGTTTCTCTCTTAGCCGACACATAAAAGTTTGCCATGAGAGCCAGCTCCTCATTCAACAAGTCCATGGTGACAACTGAGACACATCTCGAGCATGGCGACGGAAACAACGGATCAGTCATGCGCTCTGATAGGCTCCACCCACCAGTATAAAATAACCGTGCAAGACGTGGGCTGGCTCATTCCCACTCCGACCATGCAGGTCAGCTCTATCCATGCGCTGCATGAATCGCTCATGAATCATGAACCCATTTGTGATGGTTTTGAAGCGAGGTGCTCATCTTCGAGAGAAGATTTCAGTGTCGTTAGTAGTAGTGTCCCAGCCCTGAGAGGCTTCCCATCGCTGCTAGCGTCGATGAATGCTCTTCATACAGCTGTGGTAGCGAACAACGTCTTGGCTCTAGTTCGAATCTTGCGTTTGCCAAAATGTTCCCGATGGTCGGGATCATTAACAACTGGAGAACTCCAGTACTCACCGATCGAGTTGGCTTTCCATTTGGAACTGAAAGGCAACAGCAGAAGGCAAGTCATTTTCCAGCTCCTCAATGAGACGATCCAACTACCAAGACCGTTACCACTCCCCGACCTGCCAGCTGTGACACTTAAAGAATTGAGCCTTGGACTTCTCAGTAGATGGTCAACCACTGGTGCATCAATTTTGAGCTCGAGCTTACGCGACGAATCTCTCAAGAGACTAGTCAATTACGGAGCTTCACTTTCAGTCCTCGATAATGCTGGGAAGTCTTTAGGATTCCAGCTTGTCGACTATATGGTAGGGAGCCAAAGGATCAAACTTCTGGCCCATTTTGGCCTTCTCCTGGTAACGTTTCAATCTGACGGAACCTCGTTGCTCGAGTATGCTGCGAGAGCCAAAAGTCCAGTGGACGTCTTGGTTCTCATACTGCAATATTACGCTTCTGACTGCGTCAACCGTTGCAATTCAAGTCATCTGACGTTTCTCCATCTTTTAGTTGTAAACTACAGCGTAGCAGAAGTCAAATTGATACTGGATCAATACCCGGAGAAATTCAGGTTGGCCAACCCTGTTTATCGGGGATTCGTGAAGTTTATCAGGAATGTGGAGTCTGAAATGACAGTCCGCAGCCGTCTTTCCGTCATGCCGCTGCTGCGTTCCTATGGCTACCAGGTAGACTCTGAAGAATTGTCCGTGCTGGCCGACACTTTTCCAATGATTGCGCTTGAAGTAGTCTTGGATGACCGGCTTCCTACAGACAAGTCACTGGCTTCGAAAATTCTATTGCATTGCTTGACTCAAGAAGTGGGAACTACTCGAAACAGACTCGTGAGGTTCATTCGATCCCAAGATGTTGTTTTGGCCAATTATATTGAGCCTGGGAAGGCTCTGACTTTTTATGTTCAGAGCCAGACACGCAACACATCACAAATGAGAAAATTCATCAACGCGTTGCAGTATTGTGGCTGGGAGTTCAGCATCGACGACGCGGTGGTTATGGTTGCGAAGAACCATCTCAGCTCCGTGCTAGCATGTGGAGATCTAGCAGTGGTGATCTCCGAAAATGCTACGAAACTAATTGTCGTTTACATCACCAAGCTCCTAGCTGACATTGGCGTCCGGCCTGGCATGGTTCAGATCAAGCGCGACATAGCGAAGCTATCTTCCAAGTCAGTGACCAATGTTTGGCTGCAATCTGTGAACATGAGTGAGATACAACACTTAACCACAGCTCACTGCTTTGAAGGGTTGCAGTCCGTGACCATATTAGGATGTTTCCTAGCCTGCATCGAAATGACGAGATTCGCGACTGATTGGCTGCCTGACAAAGATGTAGAAGAGTTACTGGCTTGGTTTTATTCTCAAGGATGTGTCACGGTTTGCTCAGACATTGAAGTTGCGTTGAGGATAAGACATTGCCCCGGTGTGATTCCATTCTTGCTGAATAATGCCACCGACCCCAACTTGAAAGTCAGAGCTCACTTACTGAGAGAGTTACGTTTCATCGACAATAATTGCTCGATCATCAGGAGCCTCACACCATACTTGACATTCGAGGATGATATGGACTACAGTGTGGCATCCGTTACACTTTCATTCATGGGGCGAGAACTTCTCCGATACGAGCTTGTCATGAAGAATATCATCACGGATACTGGTTGCGACGCCGAACGTTTGATAACACTGTCTGTGAATTTCATGGTCGCTATAGATTTGATGGAAGCAGCGCTTGTGCTACTCTCCTTGTCGAAGGCTCCATCAAAATTGGTAGTGACGATCCCCAGCCGTTATGATGAGTCGTCATCAAGGATCTTACTTTTTTATTATGTCCACTGCATTTCCTACGGAAAGTGGAAAACGAGTCCTCCTCCGCTATCGCTACTTGCAGCTGCAAAGTTGAGGCAAACTGGCTTTGACTGTACTAAAGTGAGTCTACCTGAACTGACAGATGCGGCCCTCCGGCCAGCCGTTTTAGAGCGTTTGGAGATGAGTCCAACTCTCGAAACTGAAATCCGTTCTATGATTGAACAGTGAAATGTAGCAACAAATTTAAAAATTAAGAAAAATTAAACCCGTTTCGAAAGATAAAGTACGTGTTTAAAGTCGACCACAGTCATGAGTTTCATGTAGGGTGTGAAGCAACCCTTCATATGGTCTTCGCCCGTCTCTGCGCACAGGCACTTGATCGGAACCCTCAGTGTTTTCATCTTGATGCACGTTTGAAAACATTGACGCAGGACACGACAATCCAACGTGATCCCACTCAGCCATACATGCTTCAATCGCGATCCGGCCGAAACCAAAAGATCCTCTAGACTCTTTTGAGCGGTAGCGTCAGGACGCTGGAAATGAATCCGCATTGTGTCAAGATTGGCTGCTGCTCCGAGTAACTCTAGAATGACGCTATTCTCTGCCATTGCGGGAGAGATATCAATGCTGACGGTTGAGGAGATGGCTCTGTGGAGAATCTCGGAAACTCTAGTTCGTTCCTCACAAAATCCGTTCTGTCGGATCGTCAAATGACAGAGAGATACCGGCCATATCAGGTTTCCATGTAAACGTGAAGAAGCCCCGTCATCAAAGAAAATTGACAGTGATCTCAAATTGGGATACGAACAGACGAGCCGATCGTCAAAAGAGGAGCAAGACCGTAGAGTCAAGCTGGTTACGTTTCCGAACGAGTTGTTCACTGAAAAAGGCTCAGCCTTCCTCAATTCGAGAGAAACATTCTGGAATTTTCCTGCTGACTTGAGTAAGTTTCCCAAATTTTCTGGTGACTGTGTGTACCCAACTAGGTTCAGTTTCCCTCTCTCGATGCTTTGGAAGAGCTTGAGCAAATCTTTGACTTGTTGCTCAATGGCATGACATGATACGATGGTGATGGTGGTTTCGAAAGTACGAGAATGCAAAATCGTGGCCAGCTTGAGAAACCAGTTAACAAGCAAAGTACTCGGCACCAGCTTGAGCGATAATCGCTTCAAATTCTTGAAATGATCCAAGATGGGAATCAAATCGTCAACGTCCGATTCATTGCTGATTCGTAAAGCTAGCTGTGACTGGCGAGGCGGCAAGTACTCCATCACGAGAAGGAGCTTCGCAGTTGAAGCAGGTGTTGGGGATAAACACTCGAGCCTCTTCAATCCAGGTACCGTACAGGCCAGAAAATATGTATAAAACATTGAAGACTCGAGATTGCTGTTCAATATCAAGGTGTTGATGTTTCGCGGCAAGCATCGCAACGACAATACCCATCTTTGGAAATCACCTTTGGTCGAAGGGGATGGCAAGCTACTCAGGTTCACGGTAGTGAGTGTTGCGAAATACGAATCAACCACTGCTCTGAAATGAGTGCTAGTGAGGCGTAAATTACAACACTGCTGGTGCGAAAGTCGTGACAAAATATCATGAATAGCCAACTGAGTTAGATGCTGCAACATGATTGATACCCATCTGGTTGAGCACAGAGTCCTTATACAAGTCCTGGCGCACGCGTAGAAGAATTCTTACTCAAGTCAGGATAAAATTAGTTTAATGTTGCCTGTAGAGCGATACGTTTACCATTGCGGACACTGAAGCTTGAAATATGTAATCGTTCAGGGATCAAACGCTTCAAATGAGGCATCAGGTTGCTCCCACATTCACAGTTGATCTCTGATACACTTACATGTCTCAAGGCAACGTGTCGGGCGAGCATCAAGTCATGACAGTTTATCAAAGTGCCGGTTATAACCAAACGCTCAAGATGATCCAGGCTTTCGAGCATTTTCTTGAAAGTACGACAGTCCTGGACGGTGAACTCTTTGAAAAAGAGATGCAAATTTCTAATTTGCATTCCCCGTTCTCCAATCAGTTGGAGAATTTCGGAGCAATCTCTCTTGGAAATTGTCACTTGTAGTGTTTCGAGGAAAGTTATAGCAGACTTTAAAATCGGTGTAATTGAAGCAGATTCGTGGTGGAAAACGGAAGGTACCATGAGTCGTAAACTTTTAAGCTGTCGAGGCCATTCGACGTCTTCAGGCAGAGCGAAGGTTGCTGATGAAGATAGTTTCAAACAGCACAGGCGCGGGAAAAGCGTGAAGAAATTCAATGTCTGTTTATCCTCCGAGTGAGAAACTGATATTTCAGTGACACATGGAAATACATCGGTTCCCACCAATCTGGTGACATCAGAGGTATCATACGTTACAGTCTTGTAATGCTGCGATGACTCGAACATCAGTTTCAGATCTTGATAACTTGGCTCAACTCCATAGTCATGTATGGCCATTGTCGCATGAGGAAACTTGGCCAAAAACTGGGTCACTTCGAATATGGCTGCTCCGACGGCATGGTTGAAATAAAAGACAAAATGGTATCGGATCGAGGTTGGTAACATTTCCATGAGAGTCACAAGATCGGTCGAAAAGTCTTCCCGAGGCATGAAACGAATCTGCATACGTTTCAAGTACTTGAACTTCTGGAAGATGATTCCTAGTCGGATGATATCGTCATGCCAGCATAAAATGAGGGTGAGCTCAGCTTGTCTTTTAGGTATGACATGCTGCAGCATTAGAACTAGCTCGGTCCTTTCCGGCTGCGGAGTCACAGTTTCGAGAAGACGGAGCGTTGGCACTATTTCTTCATACATTCGAGCAAGGTCAGTGGGTCTCAAAGCCACGTGTTTTGGGAATCTAATTACCCGAACATTTCTCGGAATGAACGCTGCAATGCACCTTGCTCGTTCGACCAGATTGTCAAAGCTGAATAGCGAAGTGAACTCTGACAAATCAATCTCTTCCACTGAAGAAAAGAAAAAATCAACCGACTGTTTCAAAACAGAGCAGGTCTGTCGAACTGAGCATTGGGAAGAATAAGATAATTCTCGTAAAATAAGAAGATGTAACTCGAGAGGCAAGCTCAACAAACTCATGGTGAATGAAGCACTGAGATATCTGGGTACTGCGTTTATAAAGGCCGGGAGGCTGGCATTCAAGACGGAAATGGGTGGGGCCAGAGTTGATTTGGATGTCTTGAAGATTGTTTCTGACCGTTTAAATCACTACAACAAAGTTTCTATCGCAGCATTGGTATCGTTGCAAGATGAAACTTGGGGTTGAAGCAGTGTACTTTGATGCCTCACGAACTTTCTGGGATACAGCGAATATGGCTCTAATGAAGGATTCCTACTACGTGAATCTTGCTTTCATACTGCGGGGAAAAGTCACCAAGATCAATTTCCCTTGGTTGGTCATGATCGGGAGCAACTTGGACATCTGCATCCGCAAACTGAAATTAAAAAACATTTGCAAGGATCACCTCTCCATCTCTGCCATTTCTTCGAAACGAGACTTATTCATAAACTCTCATTTCAAAGAAACCATGGATCTTTTAATTGGATGTTTTTTCATCAGTGGTGGCTTCAAGCATATTCCGATGTACATGATCAACAACTGTCGGAGCTACCACATGACTAGAACCAAACAGGTCCGTATATTTTATTACACTGTCCGAGGCGAAGGTTTCAAGATGGACTATTGCAAGATCCGAAAACAGCTGAGCGTAACTGATAACCATGGGATATGTAAACAGGGAGGTGCAGCGTTCGATGATGATAGGCTTCCGGCAGGATTGAGTCTTTCTGCAATGCTCCACTACATGGATAGCCTATCAGAGTCTAGACTGGACACGGACCGGCTAGAAAATAAGATGGTACTTGAAAGCGGCGATTTTTTGTACAGGATTGTAATGCGAGAGGTGAAACCGTATATCAAGACTATCATCGAGACGGGGTGTCCAAGACCGTACATTTTGAATAACCTCAAATCTCGCGTGTTGAGTGGCCAAGCTCTGGTTGACTGCCTGTCCCGAAAAACGGCTCTGAATTGTAGCTCTCGAGCGGGTCATCAATTGCAGTTTGGATCTCAGGGACAAGTTTTCGTGGAGAAGGAGAACTCAATGTTTTTACCAGTTAATTTGACAGCTTTCCAGCTGTCGCCTCTCATTGCCAACACTTGCCGTCGTGTTTTTTCTGAAAAAACTAAAACCAACCGTGCTGTGGCTTTCAATGCATCTCACGTGGCTTTCATATGTCCGTTGTACACGAGCGAATCGAAAAATATCGGGAAAACTGTAGCACTGTGCCGGAACGTGCGGACCAGTTTCCATCCGGAAAAGAGCATTTCTGCTGCAGCTGAATTTGTGATTTCAGAATTCACTGATAATGTCAGAGTCGATACCAAGTTTATGATGATTATCAACCAATTGCCCTACTGGACCAACGAAGATCGCTACAAGCGATTCAAGGAATCTCTCATTCAATTCAAAAACGCATATGGGATGGTTGAGGCGTATTTCGAAGAGCAGACCGCTTGTAAACTGGGATTTTTCACCATTCTCGACTCTATCCTTTACAAGAAACTGGGAACCTTTTGGGTCAGCGCTGCAGAGTTTCAATTCTGGACGAAACGACTATATCCTGCTGAAGACATGAAGAATGTTCTGGATAAACTTGGATTCGAATACGTGTCTAGTTACTTCACGCTTTTAACGCCGATGAGTAAACACAACTGTTCCGCTAAAGTCACGCTCCTGTTGAATAACTGGAGGAATTCTATATTAGCTGTTGATGGTCAAATAGGAAGCAGTGTCTTTGAACCTATTTTCGCGACGAAGACACCAAACCAAGAGGTTGACGTACCTTATTTCGACCCGGTAGATGAGTTTTCCGCACGCTTCCAGGTGTTCATCCCGAAACTCAGAGTGGGCTTCACTTGGGCGCTCGGCTGGAATCAAGAAGACTGTTTAGCAGTGAACAAAAGCAGTTTATTCGCTAGGAAAGAGCAAGTCGTGAGGTTCATGTGCCCGAAAATCATTTGTCGCGTGGAAGTTGATTGGAAATCATTAATGTCAGCGAAGCCAAAATTCGAATTCCACGCCATGACATATTCTGGAGACCCTTCACTGCATCCAGTTGTGCTAGGACTTATCCAGGAAACCCAGGGTCTCCCAATATCCTGTTCTTCTTACTGTCCCGGCTTGAGCTTCAAAATGCTGAAGTGCAATGTATGGCAGGTACTGCATGCGAAACAAAGGTTCGTCGTCAGTAATTCGTCAAAGTTCCTTCCGCAGAACAGGAACCAAACGAGCTATATATTCGGTCTGATAATCTCCAAAACACAGAAACTGTCAGATGGTGACAAACTCTGCAGTTTGAACGGCCAAAAGGGTGTAGTGAAGTTGATCGAACCATTCACAAATCCTGCGGACCGGAACGGAATTGATTTGTTCTTGCACCCAGCTAGTGTGATCAAACGCCAGACAATGGGCGAACTCTTAATGTTTGGTGGAGCACGAGAAGAGATGATCGAATCAAACGGGATTGCTCACCAGATAATGGTGGCCGAAACCCTGTTTCTAGAAATTAATTATCGTAGCGAAGACAATCTCTACGTTTCAGACTCATGCGTTATCGACGCGGTGATGAACCAGCCAACAAAAGGTTCGAATAGGAATGGTGCCATGAAAATCGGTCCCATGGAGATTCGGAATTGCTTCGTCGGTCACGGAATCGCCGAGACAGCGTATGAGCTTCTAATTGAAAAAAGCGACATTCAGTACCAAGGGAGCGAACGACGAACCACTGCATTCGAACTTTGTGATGCCGATGCTAAGTTTCTTAAATGTTGCTATGAGACTGACTCTGCTGATATGATAGAACTGAATCCGGTAATATCTCGATAAAAGACGTGGTGTTTGTTTCGTTCCCATTAACTGTCACTGGCTCACTGGGAATCTCACCGAAAAGAACTTGCATTATTCTTGATAGCGCTAGAAACAAGAAATCCGAGGGCATGTCGAGGTCTCTTAGATCCACTAGAACCGATGAGTACGATCTGGCCTTACCGAGTAAGAGATCAGGATCGTCCACGTGAAAGTCGACCAGCACCGCATTTGGTAATGCAGGGTTCGGGAAACCAAAAAACTCAGTCTTTGGTTCCATTGTGAGTTTCCCGTACTTGGTCAGGCATTTGACGATCTTGAAATTTGAAACATGACACCTCACCATTGCGCTTGCGGCGGTAGACACTACTAGCTGGTATGTCGGATTAAAAGTTGTGAGAGATGGTAGCGAAAGCTCCGACACTGTGTGCTGGTATGCAGAGAGAACATCACTATCGGGCAGTTGAATGGTTAGTTTCCGCATAGTTCAGAGAACTAGAGCAGTTGCGAAATTACTTCAGGCAGCTTGGCTGATGACTGGAAAGGATTATTGGAAACGAGATGCTCACAGAACCCGGGGCGGGATCGGAACTCTATCTTTGAAGCAATAGGATGATCAGATGGAACCGCTGTCATCGAGATCGGATCACCAACTGAAATGGGATTCTGTAATCCACGCTCGTTGAAAACGATGCAGTTCAAATGTTTTGAAAATCCCGGACTCGAAGTTACTAGAAATCCAGAAGACAAGATGTAGGGAAAAAACATGTAAAAAGTGAATTCGACTTTGAGACCGTTAACGGTTAGGCGACGCCAAGAATCGTCATGGGAGTGATCAGAAATTGCATAACTTCCTTGCACCATGACACTCAAAGGACTATTCTGGTCTCCAACAGGAAAGCCACGGTCCAGGAGAAGGGGAAGCGAAGCGGCATGGAAAAATTTCGGATTGGTGACTCTTATACCTTCCAAGCCCCACTCACATTCCGTTATTATATTCCGCCAGGTCGTTTTCGGTTCAGTCAAAGCGACTGACCGATGGAATGAAAAAGTTTGATTTTGAGGATTGAAGAACCCAATTCTGTCATACGCAACTCTCGCAGGAAACAAGTTGAAAGAAACGAACGGCCAGGTCAGCGAGATATCGATCATTGACGCCTCAGAAGATAACTTGAATAGTTTGTTCAAACCTTGAGCTTTTCGCCGGAACCTAAGTTTGGCAAGTACTTGGCTGGGGAGGAAAACCACCGATTCTATAAACTCTTGGTCAGAGACGGAATCGAAAAGTGACAAGCAGCCAACTGGAGGACGGGTCGATAACGTCGAATGAACAGGAACAAAACCACGTCTCGGATCACAAGCGCAGCCAGACTTTTCTTGCAAGAACGCTCGAAAGTTTTCCGGGGTTGTGTCAAGATTCTGTACTTCGTTTCTGCACGAGTCAACCGAGCTAACTCCTGAGTGGTTCATGTGGCCTGTTAATTTCGGAATGTTTGTTAAAGAGGATAGGATATCAATAAAGAAAAATGAGCCACTTTATTCTCTATAACGAGAAATTTATCGAGGACACGGTTAAGAAGAAATGTCTAGCTAATGGTGTTGTGGTCGTGAGTTATCCTGTTATCGATGCGGCTAGCACAATCGAGCTAGATTTCCATCTGTTGGACATCAAATCAGTGCTCGACTGCGAGGCAGAAAAATCAATGAACGTGCAAGGATCAATTTGCATCGATTTTTTTCGTGAAAATTTGAGTCAGTATTATAGGCTCCGTGAAGACCGTAGTGAGCCGATCAGCTGCCTCAAGGCGTCAAAGACAATTTCCCGATGCTACAGGCTCCGTGATCTTCTAGGTCTTTTGAGTATCGTCATTCCCACGCCTTTAAAAAATGTTAGTTTCGAAGCAGTTCTTGCAGCTTGCTTCGGCCGAATGAATATTGACGGTGGTTTTCTGTCGAGACTCCTGAACGCTGGTAAGCCTGGCCGAAGTTCGACAGTACTGAGTCATTCTGGATGGCAAGTTTTGAACTATGATTTATTCATAGAAAAGTACACTTTGAGCGAGACACTAGTTTCAAGTCTAGAGGGAGGTGATAACTGCTCGTTTGTTTTGATTCCGGAGCAGCTTGGACCATTCGCAAAGAACTGTGTACTTCACCACAAGGGACTCGACGTTCACATTCCGCTAGCCATTTTAAAAAGGAACGCCTAGTTCTTTCGCCAACGTGGTACTAACAACTCTGCCAGTATGAACCAGGTCGTAGTGTTCTTCATCTTCAAGTTTGTCATTCGGTGAATACAAAATGGTAGGTACAAAGTGCAACCGAGTACCTCTTTTCCAAATATCCTTGATCTCATTACCAAACGATCGAGGATTTTCAGCGACCGGTACTCGTCTAGGCTTGAGTTTGAGCAGAGTCTCTTCTTTGGGATCACAGAAGTGCTCATTCTTCAGTCTGAAGTAAACATATTTAAAATCTCGATAATGCGGATTCTCGAATGTTTCGACGAGCTTATCGAATAGTTCGCTTGGAGGTCGATTATCGTTTAGAATGAATAAGAGTGCAGATGCTTCTTGGCCGCAGTTGGCTGTGACTTGAGCGAAAACCCGATCTATGTTTGAGGCCACAGTCTCCATTTGCTGCTCAGGGAAAAAACATATTGAGCGGAGTTGTTGAGCTAGAGAGAAGAGCTCCGAACTACTGAGTTGACCTTGTTTGATGTGATTACACAGATACTTGAAAACATCGGGTTTGACAAGGGTAAGGTGATAGAGAATGTCCAAATACTCAACAATGGAAAGTGATGATGTTGAATCAATGAGTGTAAACACTACGTTGTTCAAGCTATGTGCCATCACTTTATTAAGCCTGCATGTCCCAGGGATCATGAACGCTGATATTTTCCATTTGCAGAGGCTTGAATTCATAGGTGTCTTGCGGGTAAATCTTGAAAACTTGCCCGTTGAGCATATGTGGCACGAACCAATCTTGTTGTTGGGCCAACGCCAAGATTCTTGTTAGACCACATCGTTTTGAATCGACACTATAGTTACATTGTGAAGAGAAAGTTTCACAAAAGTCATCAAATGGAGGAGACGGAGCATCCAGTTCTTTGTAACGAATTCCAGCATTGCGTAGCGCAGCTGCGGTGATGCGGTCACCCTTGAAAATACCAACAACCATAACTTTACGCACATCAGGCTTCTTGAAGTTGAATCGTGCTCTATGAAACCAAGAATAAATCATTATCGGAAGGTACTTGTGGGAACAGCTATAGATGTTAAGGTCTTCTTCTGTCAATGGAGCAGTCTGGTATATTTTCAAGTGTTCCAGTTCTCCGGTAGAGTCTATCCAAGAAAACTCTTGTGAACGAGTCTCCGAGTCAAATTTTGAAAGTTCGCAGAGCGCTTGGACTGACATGATGGAATACGGATCATTCACTGACTTTCAGTGCCAGTCGTGGAAAACCACTGCAATCTTATCACGGTACCGAATAAAGCGATATGATGGATGCCATACCTGAAATTATCGATAGCTTGACGAGCCTCCCCAGCGGCTGCCAGACAGAGCTCAAGAACCACTTCTTGAAACATAAAACAGCTATTCAAAAGTTACTCTCGAATGGCACGGACCGGCAGAATGTGTTACGCAGTATAATGATTGCTAGTGCCACGCCTGTCACTGAAAATTTGGGAAAAATCCTGTTCCCTAGTTTGGATACCACGAAGGTACTTAGATTTTTAGCTGTCTTTCTCGATGATGAGGAGCAATTTGAACAATCGGTGAAGATTTTCTTCTTGGTTTTAGAGATGCTTGCAAATGATGTTCAGTAGAGCTGATAGGCTTTCAACTGGCGCTGTGCCTGGTGGAAGGGTGACTGTTGCTTGTGATTGTCATAAAATGCGAAATGATGCTTGATAAAAAGATCAAAGTGGCCTAAAGAGTGCAGGATGAGTAAACTAGTCATCAGGTTGAATTTCAGAAATTTTGGATTGATTGGCTGCTCATCCAAGAAATCGTTCTCTACGTCATCTGTCAGATCAACCATTCCTGAATCGAGTCCAGAAGCGGAATTCAGTATCGCCTCGTTCACCAGATTGAACAGTTCCTTGAGCTTTTGTACGTTTACTAGGAACATCAAATATCTTTTTTTGCGTGACACTAGCTGGTCATCGAGCTCTGTTACAAATTTAGAAGTTGGTGCAAAGTAGATTGGTTCTTTAGAGAGCGTTCTACATTTCGACCCGTTTGGATAAACGACTATATCAATAGCGTACTCATCGATGCGTTGCTTCAAGGAGCTCAGAGGCCGAGTATTGAGCCATCGGTTCAAGCATTTGCTGACCAAGTCTGCCAAAGCACTATCGTCGGCCATCAATGACTCAATATCGGTTTCCGTGACATCGCCAAGTAGCGCGTGCGAAACGTTGATCCAAGCATCGACGAGGTTGATGCTCGGATTCTTTTTATCAGATTCAGGCTCGGAATCAGAGTCAAGTTTTCTTTTTAACATTTTCTTTATTTCATGTCTGATGGGGCTGTTGGTGAGCATGACCATTTGACTCAAGAAATTACACAGTTATTTTCAGATTGATAAGCTGCAGCAGCATGCGGTGACTCTTGGAGAAACATTTTATGTTGTTCGTTCACCATGGGCACCTTGTCAAACTCATGCATTGGCAAACTGCTGTTCCGCCGAATATCAAAATAAAATACGAATGATGCAGTTAGCAATTTTTCAAGGTGGAGTTTCGCCGCGGGCAGTGACCCGAAAAAATCTTTGGTATGCTTGTGATGCTCTTGCAAGCGTGCAATAAACAGTAGCGAGCCACTGGATATCGACGGGCCATTCTCCACACTGAGCTTCGCACCTTCGCAAATGTGAGGAAGGATGATGTAAGCATCTGATTCAGCTGGAACGATATAGAATGATCCGACGCGCCAAGCAACGCTTCGCTTGCATAGTTTAGAAATATCGCCATTTTCAGTTGTCATGAACGGGTTAGCAAGGTAATGCATGTTTTGATATGATCGATTTCCCGCGTAGGACAAGTGACTATTGACCGAAACCAGACCGTTTGTCAGTGCGCTACCCCAGACGATACCGTTATAAACACAATCATTGCTGGCTACATTCTCAGTGTACAGCATGAGTGCATTATGCATTTTTTGGTGATCTTTGATGAATAGCGCGTTGACTTCATCTACTAAATTTCCCTCTCGGTACATTTGAATTTGAGCGTACTGATGGTCCACTACCACAACTGTCGAGATGTCAGTCGAACCTATGACGTAGGCATCGAAAGCATGTGCTTCACCGATCCGCCGCGGGTTGATGAGTAGAGCGATACCGCGGTCATCCTTTCCATGCTCCGAGGTCACTACGTACCGCAAACTCTTGATGAGTTGCGCTTGAGGTGTGACTTTACGGCTATAAAACATGCTCGGAATCTGGTGAGCAGTACCAGACTTGAGTGGGTCATCACCTTCATGGAACACGGTGAGCGGTTGATGATATCCGAAAAGGAATGGAAGCTTGCGTAACGATAAGGCGGGATCCCTCCTGTAATGATGGAAAAACTGGCATTCTTCCCGTACTTTGGTAACGAACTCGTCTGTTGGGATATTTCTGGTTGCTACCCGAATCTGTGCCAATGATCTCAAAAAGGAGCTACGGTGCACTACAAGTTCTTTTTCAATTTGTGAGCTGTAGTATGTCGTTCCGGGGACGCAGATATCATTTGGATCCGTAAAGACCACCGAGTCAGGCAACATGTTCTGCCAGCAGTAGTATGTGTAGAGTTTGTTGGAGTCATCATATCGTCGTATACTTTCATGAGTTTTATTCGGCACTGATAGCGTTGGAAGATCGGAAACCTCGATGACGTAATCTACGTTGAGCATGTAAAAATCAGGCTCGATCTGATCAGATCTGAAAGTCGGATTTACATGAAAGGGATGAGAAGTCCAAATGTAGTTGTTTCGACCAAGGTAGACCGGTGCTGTTGTCTCGAGATCCTCAAGAGGCAGGCGGATGAAATCGAGATTCTCATCGTTCAGCAGTAATCGCAAGGCGATAAGCTCAACGGGCTTGTCATCGGTAATACCAAGCGCAATCCTTTCATCCAGTGAGAACCGCGTCCATTGATAGAAGAGACGATTATTCACGGCTTGTTCTAGGTAAATCTTGTAAAAAGGGATAATTTTCAGTTTCTGCGATAGGGCTGGCACGGCATGGATGGCGAGAGCAAAGTCATCGCCAAAAAGGCCGTGGTAATTGTAGTACTCTTCCATCTCTTTATTAGCTGTACTTGAAACAAGTAGCTGGCAAAGAGCCTGATCTAATGCTTTCGTAAGAGAAAACGGGAGTCGGGTTGGATCGACGTATCCCTTGCTCAAGAGCGTCGATACCGAATAACCAGCCATCTTGAGCAGTGAGCTCCCGCCTGTGGTGGAAGACGGTTGCTTGACTTGAATCAATGGTACTACTAGCTTCCAAGACCAATCGCTCAGCAGAGACTAATGTTTTCTTTGAAAGGAACCCTTTGTTGGCATCATATTTGATATTAGGCAGGACTGCGAATTCGGCATAGTTTTCCACATTATTAGCCGGTAATAGAACTGAGGGGCACATGTGTAATGCGGTGAAACCCAGCAAAAGCGGAATAGTGTTCATAGGAGTGGCTTGATCGAGTGTGCATGATCTCATAACTGATAAATGATCGGGCATTTCTTCTACCGTTTTGACCACGGAATCCCGTTCTCCAATGGCACATCTGGTAGCTTGATCCTTGTCAGCGCTAGGCTCAGTGGTCCCCCAGTACTTGATCAGTTCGCATACGGCGTACGCAGCAGCATTGCGGTGTTTTCTTGTCAGATCGTTCATCCAGTCTAGCACGTAAGGATTGATGTCCGATTTGTGCTGTTCAAAGGCTGTTATGGTCGGAATAAGAATGCAATTTTCATGGATAGAAGCGCCCGGGGAGATCACTAGATATGGTCCGTAACTCGAGCAATATCTTCCTTCCTGCTTCCGAGGCTCAGCATACTTGGCGTCGATCATGAAAATATTCCTCAGATGTTTAGCACAGAATGGAGTTCCTGTCTGGAAGATTCGGGTGACACCGCACTGAAACCCAGTCAAGTTTTTGGTGAGACCATTGAGAATACATAACTGTTGATTTGACATCTTTATTATAGACTCATAAGTGCTCGACCTCTCCCTCTATCGGAGGTGCACTTGGGTGGACAGAGGTATCGAATGAAATGAGGTTTTCCGTATCTCGCTCAATCGTGATTCCTTCGATTTCAGGACGCTTGAATTCCAATGGTAGCTTGAGTCTGATGAGACCAGCAGGATCGGAAAGATCAATGTAGTCTAGAAAATTATCACGAAGATCGTCACAGCTAGTAAAGTCGAGGAGTGAGTAGTATGCCACACCTTCCTGGTGCGGAAACGACTTCCAGAGTGTGTGACGCATTCTTTGTTTCATGAACATGTGTCTATGGAACATTATCGTTTTCAACATTTTTCCTTCAGCGCCAGTTCGACCAGGGTATGTGCTGAGAACGAATAAGTACCTCACGTCAGGAAGTCCCTCAGTTGCCAGCAGGTTAGTCAGGAGATGTTTAGCGTAATCTAGAATATATTCCACATTCTTTTCGGTGACGTGAAATATCAAAAAGGTGCGTGAGGTCACCTTTGACAGGATAGCGTCCTCCACCTGCTTGGTGAAAGCCTTCATGTTCTGAATCGATGATAGTTCAGCGAGATTCATACGAATATACTGGCCATCGTAGCGATGGTCGTAGATGACTTCGTTGAGGTCTCCAGATCCGATGATTATTGCTTTTGCATAAGACTTTGCCGAGTACCGGAAACTGTGGATCAACGTAAATGCAGTGGCTTTCGACATGCCGAAAACAAACGGATTCTGTGAATACATTGATGCATTGATACGTCGCCGCAACTCTATACTATTCTGGATTTCATCAAATTTACAGCGCAATAGTAGATACGCTATCCGCCGCTCACTGGTATACGTGAAGTTCAAATGCGAAGTGATGACGACTCTTGTCTTTCGTGTCACGTCATGGAGTTTTTCGAATGATATGATGCTGTCAACTTTGGGTCGCTTGGGGTGAATAATGGCAACTTCTCGCAAAGCACGCTGTGCTTCCTTATGGAGTTCGTCGAAATCATCTCTGTAAATTGCACCGGAATACAGTATCAAAAAATCGTGTTCCAAGTAAGTTTGTTTCATATACCGAAACATCTCCAACCGTGTATCTCGAGATTCTTCCATGGCCGTAATAAAGAATGCCTTTCTTTAACCATACAGACGATCTTTCTCTAGAACTGGACCAGTTGGACTACATCGGCATCTACCTTTCAGCAATGGCTGGAGCAGGTAGCATGTTTCTCATGACGCACATTTGGCGAATATTCATTCGTAGCGAGTGTTACAACACTTTGATTCAAATCACATCGTAGATGACTTTAAAGCGAATGCACTCATCGGTGGCTGTCTCAAAAGTCAAAGGCAAAAACCCAACAATTTCACCGTGTTTTAGTGAAAGATAAGAGCATCGGGTTGGTTTCTGGAGACCAGTTTTAGATTGCTCCGCTAAGGTGTTACCGTTGCGGCAAAGTCCGTGCGTCGTATCAAAGAAGGCGTGAGGGAAAAACGCACTTCGACATTTATTTTCGACGAAGCGATAGGGAAAAAGTGTACTGAAATCACTAGTTTCGTTATACCTGCATACCAACTTGAGCTTACCATAAATTGACAGTTCTTGCACGGGGTGAAGATCTCGCGAAGGCATATTCTGGTTGAACAAGTCGTAAAGGTCGCCATCATGACCATGTCTTTTACAATTTATATAAGTGCTCTCAAAACGATTTCGCATTGCTTTTGTCTCTATAGAATTTCAGCTTGTGCTTGGTTATATTCTTCACCAAGGGTACAGTTCTGGAAAAAGTCTTTTTGTAAAGATTACGAATTTTCAAGCCGATAAGAGTCATGTCCAAATTTCCAATCACGACCCCCAACGAGAAGAAGCATAGGTATCTTACAGATTGAATGTTAGTGTAGAGGAAGACTGTGATCAAAAGAATCAAGAACGCCACGATACGGAACATTTCTTTATTTACCGTCACAGCAATAAATGCGGTTAGCGAGAGAGTCGAATCTCGTGCCTAAGAACTTGCCAACGATGACGAGACAAACATATTTCAGCACATGAATCAGCGTTGCTACCAAATGATTCATTTCTTTATTGGCCGAGACAGCATTGTTGCCTAGAATGGTTCAACAGTACTTGCACGGGAACTTTGCTACTTCCGGGCCAAGGCTATGCCGATCCCGAAGATGCCGCCCACGATCAGGGCGACACCGAGGGCCGCCGCAAGCCCCTTGAGACCCACCTTGGCCATGCGCATCCTCACCAGATGTAGCAGCTCCTGGACCCGGCGGTTGTTTGGGTTGGTGGCCAGAAACATGGTGCAGCACTCCATGGCCCGCTGGTAGTCGCCTAGCTTGGTGTTGGCCACTGCCAGGCAGAACAGATGGTCTTGGCGCTTCTCTTCGTCCCCAATGGCGCGCATGTCCTCCAGGTACAGGATACCGCGCATGATGTCCGCCTGTAACTTGCTGCGCACCAGGCACCAGGCATAGTCGGAGCGCGTCTTGGCCATGGCTCCGGCCACCTCGCTCAGCCGCAGCTGCTCGTAGTACGCTTCCTCCAACTTTTTCAGCTCCTCGGGATGGACCGGGTCGTCAATCAGGGCCTCCATGTCACGAGTTGATGAATTTTCGCTGATGAGCAGAGTAGAATAAACACAACGTCGACGAATCAACTACAGACTGTGACTATCAGAAAATGAAAGAACGAAACTATAGCTCAGGCAGAGGCGGCCGTCTGCGCAGGCGCGACCAGCGCCATCTACTGCTGGTGTAGAAACTGAGGAGAGAGTTAACCGTCTCAACAATAAATATGGCTAGTGAGAAAGCCAATTTTCCTACCTACGATTGAAGACAAACTTGCTCGAGCACAAGGAACAGCCACGGAATGATTCATTTCTTCAGTGGCCGAGACAGCATTGGTCGCGTAACTGGTGCAGAGAATGGTTGTTCAACAGGACTTGCAATTTCGCCTTGTTGGCTACACAGCAATCAATACCGAGCTTGACGCACTGGCGAATTGTAATCGCCGACGAGCCGCAGAATAAATCGTGCAGAATATCGGGCATTTCATCACTATCAAGGAATAGGCATATTCTTGATGAGTGTTTACGACAGGCGAGTCTAGGTTTCGTCGACTTGGTATCACTACATACAGATGTGGTGGTTCTTGGTGGGTGTGCAAATACCGAGTCTCGCAAGAGCCGATAAGCGATCTCAATTGATAGGCTAGTTGAGAGACTGAGTGTCATTTTGTTGTGGAATTTATGAGACTGCTGCTGATCGCGATGAAGGCGCCGACGATATTTCCCGATGACTACCCGCAAATGGGCTGCAGGTATACTATTACGTACTTTTGAAAACATGTTGTACTCTTTGATGTAGGTTGCTTGCCTCCGTTTTGCCGTTTCAAGATAGCACACAGCGAACGCGATGCGTGTGGGCATGCGCACGATTTGCACTGACGAATGACAGAGTACGAAGTCCCAGTTCCTCAAGCACAAGTCACGATCAGACAGGAACTGTAGTTTCTGAGATAGGCTCAGCTCCAGCTGTAACAAGGTGAAAAATACGGTGATCAGCAGTTCGGCATCAGTGAGTCCGTACTGTTTCTCGGGAATCTGCGAAACACATATTGTCGACAGTGGTGAATCAATTGAATAATCGTAGAACCTGTCATTCACAAACAGGTTCTCGAAATCGCAAATTGACTTCAGGTAACAAGTAGCTGAATCACAAATTTCCATTCGACGGCCTTTGACAAGATTGAAATCCAAGTAAGTGCGTTCGAATGGAACAAAATGAAGTCCGTTATAGGTTGTTTCTGAGACTGCGGAAGTCAAGCATTGGGGGTCCTTCTTGTAGTGGTCTAAATGACAAGGTACAGTCTCTATACCTCTAGCGGCTTGGAGGAAGCAAGTCAATGCAATTTGCGACGCAGTCATGAATAAAGAATGTCCAGCTTTAGTCATCTCGGCAACATTCACGGGAGGTATCAGAGATACTCTCCACTAAGGTGCTGCGCAGCAGTTCCGATTTGGCGGGACGATAGAATCGAGTGTGAGGAATGCCGCGTTTTAACAACATTCCAGAACTTCCTTTTGAGCCTGCCACCCCCAGCCTCATGTGAAGCCGGGCGAGAATATGCTCAAGTCACAGGTGAACGCGACGTGCTCGTGCGAGTTCCTATAATATATCTTGAAGACAAACCAATGATAATCAACCTGAAACTGAATGTTTTCGAGAAAGTGTTCCGACTCTACGCCATGATATCGAGCAATTTCGTAGATCTCACACTAGTGCGAGATGATATAAGAGCCATCATGGAGGAACGAGGAACCGTTCAATATGATGAAGCCATCAACTACTTCGACGAAACCTTGAACATGTCAATGAAAGATGTGGGCTCACTCAGGTTCACAAGCAGTCTCTTCTCAATGTACAAACAGCTGTTTGCCGAATTCAAGACCTCGATGAAGACGAATCGGCTGGATCCGGTGAATCTACTGGAATCTAAACTACTACCGCTTTATTGCGTTATCAGTGATAACAAATCAGTCGAAAAGGTGGAAGTGCCAAGCGATATGATCCTGGCAACAGATTTTTTCCATTTTTTCCAAGAGACGCTATGCCAAGCTCGTATGACAGTGAGCCGTTATGCTGCGACGATTGACCTCGTCTTATCCATGATCCCACTCGTTGTCATCATGCAGCATGAAGAGCAACAAGCACAGAAACCATCCGAAATCGTTTATGGCAGAATATTATCATCCTCTGCTTCTCTGTCCGAAATGACCGAAGCTGAATGTTCTTTGACGTCAGACAAGATCCAGCAACTAGTCTTCAGTTTCATGGGATTCCAGCTTTATAGGCTGACAACAGGTTTCTACGATTCCGCTTTCATCAAAACTAATATCTTCCAGACCGTGCTAGCTTCAGTTAGACGGTACTGCTCTCTTCGACACAATAAAACGCACGATTCAAAGTACAGGTTCCTCGTCCGGAACTTGACAGATACTGGAACGGATCCCGACGAAAAAATAGTTGGCAGTATCAGTCAACTATATGGGGCGGTGAAACATGAAATCGTTTCTGTCATTCAGCGCCACCAAGTAGATTCCAATGAAATGATCTCACTCCTGACCTCCCAAATGTTTCCGTTCGCTTTGTTCGTACCGGTGAGCGAATCGGTTGATCACGTAAGAACCTTCTACGCCTATCTACCAATTCACATGTGTCACCGACAAGTTCAAGAATCTAACGGCGGATTAAGAAAACTATGCCGTCTCCGAAAACGTATATTATCGCTGTTTGAGCGAACCAACGGTCTCCTGAAAGGGCGAAAAGATTTTCAAGTGAACCCTTTAACTTCTGCTGTTTTCTTGGAGGATGAACAGCTCGCGGAAGATTTGAGTAATCTATTGGACGAGTGGGTCATGATTTTCAAAGATGAATAAAGGGACATGGAAACTGAGAGGTTGTTTAGTTTTTTGAAATCAGATGAGTTCCCTGAAGAAGCACTGGAGCGGTCCATGGACCTTGACGGAAATGAGAATCACCTGGACTCGGCAGTTTCAAGGAAACTATTCCAGTTTTGGACGCACGTGCTAGGCAAGCAGTTGACTGACGAACAAAAAACATTGTTCCAACTATTCGGTGTACCGGAGCGTCCCGAAAGTGAGGAGGATAATGTCAAATATATCAGTGCGCTGAACATTGCGTCGAGCTCAACACTCTATTTGAGGATAATGAAAGTGGTCAGCAGTGTATTTTCGAGCGGCTTGCCGTTTATCATCAAGTTTTCGTGTCGTGCACTGGCATCGCGATTCACCACTGATCCTGAAGAAGCGGCAAGATTCATCAAATTGGTTGACGAACAGCTGGACGGTCTCAGTTTCAGCCCAACAGATTCTAAGGAACTGACCAACGAAGTGATTTCGTATAAGGCAAGGCAGTGTTTTGAAAACGTGAAGAAAAATCGAGGCGTTGAAGTGAAGACCGTCAGTCCGTACCTGTCAATGTTTTCGAGAATCCTTGAGCGGCTAGCGTTATTCGGCGAACGACTGCTCATATCAAATAACCTCAGTTAGATAGTACAGCTGGCAGTGGAATCGAGATTTGGCAATAAACGCAGCATAGTCCGCACGCTTATCGTCATCGAAATCCAACTTGAGCAGATCAAAAAATGACTCTAATTTGAAGTCATCATTATCTGACAACCAAATATTGTTCTCATCTCGTACGGAGCTACTGGCTTCTACTAAATGGTCCAGGTCCTTGGAGCTCAGGTATGTCGATTCTTCGGAATAATTTGTCATCGATGCCGCCAAGTCGATGATCCCGAAAACTGTGAACAAGGTAGAGATACTGCGTGGGACGGTTTTGAGGAACAACTTTGACACTTGAAATTTCGAGGGGAGGTTTTTGAACGCATGCGATATTGTTTGCTGGACAAATTGGCTTGAAAGTGGTAAAACTGGAACCTTGCTGTTGGCAAGAACCTTACCTAACCGTTTGGATAGTCTGGTTGTGACTTGTTCAAGGACTTCACCAGCAATAGGTTCGGGAACCGATTCTAAATCCCGCTTAGGACGCCGATTCAACGAACGTAGCTCAGAAATCAGTTTACTGTTTGGGATTCGTGCGATCCCCAGATCAGATCTCCAGCTTTGTTCATCTGGGAAGGTGGGTGTGGAACTGAAAGGGCACCAGTTTTGAGTTTTTTGACGCGAAAGGTACGCCACTAGGGGAGTATTCAGCTTGCCTCTGGTAATGCGGTGAAACCCAGCCACAGCGTCCTGTCCTATTACGATTGATTGGACGATGCGAAAGCCGGAAGTGATACATTGCCTATCTGTCTGGCTGAATCCCATGCGATAGCGTTGACAGTAGGGAAGGCTGTGATAAGGTCGATTGTCGTCCTCGTCCCATTCCAGCTGGGGTATATTCAATTGACTTTTATCATTTTGAATCCTGGGATTAAGCGCGAGTGCTTTGAGTCCTGAAGCGGTGAACTTACATCTTCCTTGGGACCAGCGTAAGTCAGGACAGCTGGTATTGCGGTAAAGCGCTCGACAAGAGGGCTGGGAGAGTTGAACCGTCGTTACATGGTTATTGAGCTTACATGCCGTGGGAGATTCAGACTGAGTCGGGTTGAAGCAAGAAAGTTTCAAGCAGGATTCACGACTTAGTAGTATATCGTAGAACCCTTCAAACGGCCTAGAGGCTGGAATATTGGTATCACGCAAAACTTGTAGGAATGGCGTAACCTCAACTAGATCAGCTGGACGCTTCTTGACTACGCAGTGGCTGAGAATGTGTCCATATGATTCCCAAAAATAAATAAAATCCATTAGCAACGCGTGCTCATCAGCAAAAGCAAATGACCGATCGAGATCAAAGATGGAAATCATGCTACTTTAATAATATGAAATGACGTTCCAGAACCCTAATTGATCAATGTTCTCAAGCACAAAGCTGAACAGCTGCCCGTATCCGAGCTTGATGCAGTGGGCAATCATCTGAATGCGTACGATGACGCGAGCGAGACCAGGGTTGGTGGAGAATACAATTTGAGCATATCGCCTCATATTTGCTACGGCACTGGTCAGATCGGTGTTCCTCCGAACAGAACGAGCAGACTCTGAAAAGAGCACGACATTGTGTCGATGTGTGACCATACTTCTGACAATTGAAGCAGATACGTAAATGGACGTGATCTTCGACTCTGAAACTGCGTAAATTACCGTGGAGTCTCTGCTTCTTCAAGAGCAGGACCTTGTCGTGTTTGTCAAGAGCCACAACAGCTTGGCCTCTTGCAACGTGGATGATTTTGGCACTTCGAACCTGAACATCCAAGATTTCTTGAAGAACATTTTCTGCTCCGTGAGCTGGGAGTCCAGTCACAAGAACTGTTGGATTCCTCGGTGATGGTGGTCGTAGGGTGCAAACGTCTTGAAGTCTCGGAGTGATCCAACGCTCGAAGCAATGTTTTGAATAAGCGTCTCGGAAGACTGCCAAGAACAGGTTTTTGCCCGAACGAATCCACTCGTTGATGACAATATTGTTGGGCGGCAATCTTTCAACTAGTTCAGCGATCAGAGAATCGAGTGAAAGGTCGGTTTGCAGCTGGAGAAAATGAGACGACGGAGTCGAGGCATCTTTTTCACGCGAAGTTCGCCCTCGCTCACCACCGTATTCTGGAGATTTCTCCCGCAAGCGCTTCCGAGAACTCATCACTACGTCGGCCAGCGAGTAAGTGACTGATAAACCTAGAGTGTTGCCTGAACTACGTGACATGCGCAAACCACGGAATGACGAAGAGGAAAAAAACTACGGCTAGAACAGCTGCGATTAAGCGGATAAAACGAATTATGCCGGAATACAAGGAAGAAAATCTGTTTTTGGTATTTTCTGTATAGAGGCGCAGTGTACTGGAAATGGCTGAATCAAGAGACATGATGGAGCATTTTGCTACGAGACCAGGTGGACAGGATACGCCGTCATCTGAATGATTCGATCTACAAACACAGTTTTTACAGCAAGAAACGTTTTTCTGAGACTGCGTACAAGGAGTGAAAGTTCCACCACCGCAGCTCGCGACGCGACATGAGAGCTGATTATCCGAATCAACAAGAAAACATCCACTGTTGGACTGTTTCACCTGGATGGCGTCATGCGATGTTAAGGTAGCAGCAGCTGCACCGGCCATTCCAAGCACAGTAGTTTTCACAGGAGCCTTCCGAGGTATTTTCATCAACGAGGTGAACTTACCCATCTTTACTAATGCTCAATTGTGAATCATGTCGTAGTAGTGGGGCAATATCGCCGTGAGGCAAGCAAGAGCGAGAACTACGGCGAGAGCGATGAGGAACGATTGCCGAATCTCATTTCGGATCGTCATGACTACGATGGCTATGAAAGCCGCGAGTAGAACAGCGATGCTGAAGTAACTGGCTTGTGAGTGTGTGGGAAACATCTTTATTAAGTGAGGTACTCCAGCGCCGATTTCGGCACAATGTATGGTAGTTGATTATTGACGGTGATGAATTCGATGGCTAGAGTAAAAGCCGTGATGAGGAGCAGCATGAGAGCTAGAGCAAAGTTCTCCAATTTGAAGTAGGACACGAGTCCTACACTGAGAAGAGAGAACCCGGTGACGGCGTAGAGTGCAGTGGAAATTTTAGCGGCGCTTCCTTCGGCGGACATGTCTCCGTTTCTTTATTGTCCTCTTTTTCTTGCGCTGAGTGAGGCGCTTGAGCTGGGCAATAATATTATTGAGCGAAGATGTTTTTCTGCGAGCCATGCTTTATTAAAGGAATGGAAAGACCCACGACACTGTTCCAAGAAATTTACGAGACAACCAGCAACCCGCTGACACAGGTAGTACGAGCCAACAAGGCGATCGAGCTGAAGCAGAGGACACCAAACTGCAAAAACATACCACTGTCAGTGTTCTGCATGCTATACGTGCGTGTCCCTGGGAGAGAAGGAATTCTGCCACTGGTATGACCGGATTACTCGACGTTCTGCCCCTGCGTCTCGCAAGCCAACTCCACGATTTCCAAAAAGAGACTCTCAGGTTCGCTGTGGAGCGTAAAGGGAACATTTTCATCGCTGACGAAACTGGGCTTGGCAAAACAGTTCAAGCGCTGAGTGTGGCGTTCATGTACCGGCCCGAGCCTTTGCTCGTAATTTGCCCGGCGGTGCTGTGTCTCCAGTGGAAACGGGAAGTTGAGTACTGGTACGATCCGTATATATTAAAATCAGACATCGGTATTGTCACAGGATCTGGTGACTATTCGAGATTCACAATTGTAATCTGCAGCTACACTAGACTGCACCACCTCAAATACGTGGCGGGTGTGGTGGTGGTTGATGAAAGTCATTTCTTGAAAAACGGCGCTCGCGTTAAAAGATTCGAAGCAGTTAGGCGTTTCACTGGACCAGCAAGCCACGTCATCCTACTGAGCGCCACGCCGTTAACGTCCCGTCTGATTTCAGAGGTGGGAAACCAAATCTCAATTTTCGGGATGGAGCTGCAGGGTAAGCCAACCAATATGATTCAAAGATGGGACATGAAAGCCAAGTTGCTTGGCGTAATTAAGAAGCGGTACGCGATACCAGTAAACCTGTGCGGCATTGACCCTGGCAGCGGTCGTTCACGGAACACTGAAATAGCGAGGCTCAAAACCGTCGCGTTCTGTGACGGAGAGTTTTTGAGAACGGCTGATAGAATGGTCGTATTTTACACTCATAACAAGGTCGCTGATGAGTTCAAGCGGAGGTTCGAATGTATTCACATTTCGGGGTCGACATCACTGGACGACCGAGAAAGCTCAATTGAGCGGTTCGCAGATTCTCCCAGTGTAAAATACTTGCTATTACAAATTCGTGTCGGTGGCACGGGACTCAACCTATCCTTCTGTAACCGAGTCCTGTTCCTAGAACTAGACTACAACCCAACGGTGTTACTACAAGCTGAAGACCGAGTGTATCGTATTGGCCAGAAGGAAGACTGTTTTTGTTACTATGTCATCACTACTGACCCGGCGCTTCCCGATACCGCTTCTTTCAGTCGTTTGGTCGGTGAAAAGCTTGACTTTATCGTAGATGAAGCTTATGGCCCTTCGAACCAGCTTGGACTGGGCAAAGTTCTTTTGCAACCTTCAACCGGGACCGTGTGTCTCGAATAGTATGAGATTCCGTAGTGGGAGCTGAAACTGTACGACCATCTACGCCAGAACCCTGTTGAGAGGTGCAAAAGATGGCAAAAATACTCTTCCGCCTCTGTTGCGCATTTGTCGTCCTGCATTGCGCATGCTCCGAGCACTCTGTGCCTATTCCGACACTGTAAGTGTTTCTCGACTCGTTCCAGAATGCAGATCAGAATAGGGTAGTGATCAGTTGTTCTCAGGCAGTGTTGCCCCAAGCCGAGAGTACTAATCTGAGCGTGTCAGCCTTCACGGTGCCTCCGCAGCAACTGCTGGAGCAGGCGGATACTTCAACAGTTTGATTTCAGCGACCAAGCCGTGTAAAGATGACGGCTGCTGGTCTAGAAACGAGAGCAGAGACGCTTCGTCTTGCGACTCGATTTGAACCACTAGTCTGGCTTTCCGCATCAATTCGGAAGCATTTTCGGTATACCGATTAAAAGCCCCGCCGGAAAAGTATGTGATGAACGTGAGTGCTTTCGCGGTTCGCTCGTTTGGCGCTGAACCAAAATAGAGGGTCCCCAGAAGGAAAAGCGCCACTTCTAGATAAATGACGTTGCTGAGAATCAAACGGAGTTTCCGGTTATCGTTTTCGAGGAAAAGGACAGCTTGAACGAATTTGAAGCAAGATTTCATTGCATCATGCGGTAAATCCAAGTCAAATTTCGCATTCCGATATTTGGAGGCGATGAAAGCATAAGTTGCGTCTTTGTGCTGATTGAAAGAAGCGAGATCGATCGGTGTAGTCTCAAACAATCTAGACTTGAGTGGAGACCGCAAACTGTTGACGGCAGCAAAAAGAGTCGTGACTCTGGAAGCGTATTCGGCAAAAAGCTTGTGGTACCCTGAACGTCTAGGAATGTTTGCGGACGTCATGTTTTCTGTCCACTCTTTTTGGAGAATGATATAAATCACGACGTCAATCAGGTTGCTACTCACACGTAGCGTGACGTTTTTGGTTTTCAGTGCCAATAAAATATTGTCTACAGCGTTTTTAGCCATGGGGTTCTGCTGCAAACATGCAGTGTTGATAAAATTAACGGTGGAAGCTAGCCTGTCACAGATTGCTTGCGCAGTGATTGATCCATCGAAGTGTACCGTTCTCACAGTATACTTATTCGCCTCTGGGCCTCCCAGATTGATCAATAAATCATCACGCGAAATGGCAGGACCTAGCTGCGAAGCAGTGGTGACGGGCATCGTTCTATCGAGTAGCGAGTTGGTAAAAGAAGACGTCTCTGGAACTAGCTGTGTGAGCTGCGATCTGTATCGAATAGGCGCATAAGCTACTTTTTCCAGTGCCTCCTCGAAACTGGTGACAGGCTGTGCTAACGAACTGGCTTTGACAAAATACGTGCCGACACGAGTGGTAAAGCCTGGCAGCTCTGCCATCCTGATGATGTTGACCTGTTCAGTGCGAACGATGTTGAATATCGGATAAGACATGTCTTTATTACATCAATTTAGTGAGTTTCCGCTGAAGTTCCAAGACAGAAATGCGGGAGAGAGGGTCTGGGTTCAGTAATTCTGTGAACATGATGATGGCCATATTATCGAAAGTAACCAGCTCATTCTCAGTGAGAAAATCACGATGCAACTCATAGACGGTATCAACCCTCTTTGAAATCACTTGTTTTCTTCTTGCGGAAAAAACGTCTTCAGCTTGCAACTCAGTCTCGTTGAAAAGCCGGAGGTAGCGATGCAGCATTTTCCATGTGTAGGTGTGGGACATATCCGGCTCATTGTAGCCTAGCGGTGAAAAGTCATCAGCATCGCCAGAGTATCCACCGGTGGAAAACAACCTGCCGTTACTGAGAATGTAATAGTACAGCGTTCCCAATGACCAAATATCATGGAATTGCTGATTGGCTTCTTTCTTCGTGACTTTCGATAGCAAATATTCTGGCGAACAGTAGTCGTCGATTTCCATTTCATCAAGCGGAATGCCGAGCTTGACTTCTTGAGTATCCCAAAAGACCATTTTCTGGCTGAGGGTTCCATGGCAAATACCTAGTGTCTCGTGAAAATGTGAAAGACATCTAGTCATGCCAAACACGATCCTCTGCTTGATCGACCAACTGGCTTTCTCGACGATTTCTTTGCTGAGTCTTGTGAACCCGCCATGATCGAAGACCACTGCTTTGTGCCCAGTCTGTTGGTGGAGAGCCATCTGTTTCGGCATCATCACATAGGATGCGGACAGAGGATGAGACTGCAGTTTAGCAATCGTAGCTTTGAACTCGTGGAAGGACGCTTCAGCGCTGAAACACAGTGCGGAATACTTCTCGGATACTAATCTGGCAACAGGACCATATTCGCGCTGGTGCTTGAAATGATCAATATGAGTTTTTTCCAGTGCGTCCACCAGCTCAATGTTGAAGCAAGTACTAATGGCCATCCGAACGATTGTTTACTTGATCCTCTTGTGGTATATTCTGATTCTTCTGCAGCCAAAACAAGAAGTTTCCCGTCTTCAAATGTTGCATCCGTGGCTGTTCACGTATGGTGATAGACCGATCCCTTCACTGTGTGCGTTTGGTGACTTTGATGTGACAGAGTTCAAGAAAAAACCCCAACTGAGTCAACTTGAAACTTGCTGCAAGTGTGCGACTGGTCGCGAACGTGTGCTCTGCGATATTGGCTTACCATATGGAGTACCGTTCTGCCTAACGGAGACCCAGCAACTGGGTTATGCGCAGTATGACTTGCTTTGGGATCATGCGCACTAAAGTTTCTCAGTAATTGTCTGCCACAACTTGAAGAAAAAAACGCCATGAATCCGGGAAGAATTCTACGGGAATCCAGCCGCTGCTACGATCATGCGCAGAACTTCTTGACAGCCTGGTGAGCAAGTGTTTGAGCTACTTGCAGCAGTATCGGGTCGGACAGCGTGCTGGGCAGGTCACCCAAACGGAAGCCTTCGAGAGCCGACCCGAGGAAAGACTGCAGCCTAATTATATCGTCCAAGGGCTCAGACATCGTACTGTTCAGCAATTGGAAAACCAATAACTGTTGCTGTTTAAGCGGTACGCCGTGATCCATCGTTTCTCTGACTCTCTGTTGGAAATGTCGCTTTCCAAGAATATTGCGATAGAAAGATTGTGAATTTAGTAAATTTCCCGACCTGCTGTTACCGACAAATACGAGTGCGGGACGCAGAAGAAGCTGACTGGAATGACTGGAGATCCATTGGGTGACAAATTTACGTATCATGACATTACATGTTTTAAAATTTGACGGCTCATAATCTTTTATATTCACAGCCAATCCCGTGCTGACGGCTGCGACCATTATGTGGTGGAATGGTTCGTCGGGGAAGATTCTAGGATCCCGCATCAATGCGTAAAATAATGACCAGAGGCGATCACGATAACTTGTGAAACACCTCTCTTCAGCGAAGAAAGACCTGAGAAACGAGTCCCAATCGGGGACTGCCAAAGTCAAAATACTCGTATGGGCACAATCCACGTGATGGAATAGTTGCAGATTTTCTATAATGTGATGAGCCTCGCTGATTACGCGATAATGTAAACATGAAGCCAGGCTAAATGCCGGTCTAGGTTTGAGACAAGCAAGTAAGAGGTCGAGTTTTGCGGAACTGAACCGAGTATCACAGCTCTGGTAATTAAATGCTGAACCGTGTACGATGTTTACAAGGAACTTTGCCAAAGGCACTAGATTCTCCCATTCGCAAGCAAAGCGATGTAAGTTATCAGTTTTCGTCTGCAAGATGTTTTGACCAAAGCGCAGAAGATTGAGACCCCGTTGCCCAGAACAACGCAGCGTTTCCAATTTCTGTCTCCACGTCATCGTTGAACAAATTTGAGAAAGAAATTCGACCAGTGCCACCATTTTCACAGCAACACTTCCCTCACTAGGTAAAGTTGACGAAACGCCTTCCCTCCGTATTCGCGCGATGACTGTACCATCGGTGTGAATCACTTGAAACCCTGGACCAGCTGTATTCAGTGCAAAGAACCGGCGGATGGTAGCGGTGGAAATATGTGGCTCCACCAAACATTGCAGACCAGGGACATGCTTTCCCCAAATGATGACCTGATCTGTGTATGACAGCGCGGCTCTGAGTCGCTTTAAATCACAGAAACTGGCAGGCAGTACAACAACGAGCTTCGTCAAAGGCCGGAATTCAGGCGAGAACAACGGTGTACCTTCGTTGAAACGACCGGTTATCTTGGTCCTGAGAAGATTGAGCAATGAATTATCTTCGGTGCCACACATGGTCACGTAGCCGTCAGTAGGTATCTCGGTGACGAGTTCGAACCCAGTACTAGTGTCCCATACTTGCGGCATTATCAACTTTAATATGGTCGAGTTGTTCTTCGTTCATGAGTTTGAAATAAATATCGACCGCCCTTGGTTTGTCTTTGGAATCTTGTTTCAAGTTTTCCGATTTGACGTACATGTCGTGCAAATCTTGAATATCTAGGTTCTTGCCGAAACTCTGGGCGAAAGCCGTGAATATAGGTATCTTCTTCCCTTTGAATGATTCCTGATGCGCCACGCGAGTTATGAGTGCGTGTGAGAACGCAGTGAGGTATGGCTCTGGAAGATCCAAATTCATCTCGAAGAATGGTTTCAGTACTTTGAATATCTTCTCTCGGGTACTACCTTGTGTCAGAATGGACACGATCTGCTGTGTTTCGGTGAAAATCATATGACTGGAATTGCTGCACCCTTCCATTGGACAACAAAGACCAGCCACAGCTGAAATTATATTTCCTAAAGTGTAGACTAAAACTTCGCAATTATGTTTCATAGAGTATGCCCGACTGTGGCTAGTTTTGTCAATTACTAGGAGTGCCGATTTGAACTGGTACAAGAACTGGCCGACTCCTTCAAAAACAACTGACTGCGGATCCGCCAACGGCTTAGATTTGACGATCCGTAGAAGTTCTGTATTCAGCAGAATTGAGAGACGATACCTTGGATCGAATCTGAGAAACAAGAGTCTTCCACCTGATATATTAATCGTAGAAAGAGCTCTACTGAGCTGTTCTGGAACCTCCATGCCTTTAACAAAGGTCAGAGCCTCAATCCTCCCCCATCCAGCAGAATTGTGGTAGATGAGTTTGACTCGAGTGTCGCCAGTTACTTCGTAACCGGAAAAGTAGACTTGTTGACTCGATCTGCATCTCAGCCCAGTACAGCAAGTCCCAGGATTGACAGTGAAGGTGGCGCTCACATCTTTCACAGTCACTGCTAGGTTGGACGGGGAAGAGCCATGACAAGACTCATCGGTCGAAACTAGAGAATAGATAACAAATATAACAATGACAAGGCAGACAATCCCTCCGGCAATAGAGTAAATGAGTAGATTATTCATGACTTGACTTTATTCAGTCGATTCTTCGCGCAGCGACGTTTGCTCATCCGGTTTCTCGTACTGCAAACATTCATTACAAAAAGTAATGTTCTAGTAAAATTTTCCAGATATATATTTTATTCTTATCGCGACGAGCGCATCAGGGTTCCAGCACAACTTATCACTACCATATCTTATGGATAAGTGAGTCGCGCGCGAGGCGCCCAATCTTTATAGCCAGAGAAAAGGAATAGTAAGGTAACACCTCTTTTGAGAGCATGCGCAAAGCGCCCCGAAGCCTTATAGCTGGGGAAAGGAGGGGATGAGGAACTATTCCTTTTAAGAGCATGCGCAAAGCGCCCCAAGGCCTTATAGCTGGGGAAAGGGAGGGATGAGGAACTATTCCTTTTAAGAGCATGCGCAAAGCGCCCCAAGGCCTTATAGCTGGGGAAAGGAGGGGATGAGGAACTATTCCTTTTAAGAGCATGCGCAAAGCGCCCCAAGGCCTTATAGCTGGGGAAAGGGAGGGATGAGGAACTATTCCTTTTGAGAGCATGCGCAAAGCGCCCCAAGGCCTTATAGCTGGGGAAAGGGAGGATGAGGAACTATTCCTTTTTAGAGTAAATGAGTAAGTGAAGAGACGGCAGAAAAACCTATCATTTTCGGACAGAGAAACGGTCGATTCAGTGGCTCGCTGTTTCTGTTTATACTTGAATGAGGGAAAGGAGGTTGCTCAACACCATGGATATGCGGTGATGCCTGTGGACTCAAGGCACACATGCAGACCCGAAACGAGCTGAGAACCTAAAAAAACCGGACGCGACGTATTGCGCATGAGCGGCAAGTCGATCATCTCCGTGCTCATCCAGGGAAGCCCTCAGTTGCTGTTGGTATCGCGATGGAACGAGTCAGACGAGTCAGTTTCAGAAGTGCGCTGAATGCGTTTGGATTCCGCATCCTGAAGAAGCTGAAGTCGGAGGAGAGCTGCGTAGTTTCGCCTCCATCATTCGCGACACTACTGGCCCTGATTGAAACGGGAGCTACGGGTGCGACCCTGGAGCAGATCAGACAAGTCTACATGAAGAACCACATTCCCGATACGATCTATGGACCACAGGAACTGCGCACATATGGAAAAGAAGGTTTCTCGCAATCTACAAGGATTCTGGTGGCCCGAGACTTGGATATTTGCGAGACTTATTCTGATTTCCTGGAAGTTGTGGGCCTGCAGTTGGAGAAAGTAGATTTCAAAGTAGACTCGGAGCAGATACGCGCCGACTTGAACGGTTGGGTTCTCGAAACGTCTTGCAGCGACTCTGGCGAAGCAGCCGGATCGGTTGACCCATCTTCGCAGATGGTTGTGTTGAACGCGGTTTCTTTCAAGGATTTTTGGAAGAGCCCATTCACAGCCTGTGAGTCGCGGGTTTTCAACAACATGCCGACCCCACCAGAAGCGTTCATGACCACTGAAGGTTTCTACTCCGTAACTGTAAGGGACGATTTCGGTGTGGTGCGGATCCCGTACGACTCGTTCACCGGTTCACTGTACGCCATCACGCCGCTGAACGAGCGTCGTACCGAGGAGTTGACGTTCAAGATCCTGAATCGCCTGGTGGATGGTGCTACGGCAGCCGAGCCGAAACAAATCAAGCTTTCACTGCCAATGTTCAAGGTGGACAAGTCGTTCAATGTAGGACGGCTCCTGAAATCTCTGGGGGTGAGAGATGCTTTCGATCCCGACAAGGCCGAGTTTGGGAGAATGGTCGATGGAGGGAAAATGTGTGTTTCGGATATGACACAACGAATCGCGTTTTCCATCAACATCCATGGCGCACCTCCAGCCATACCGAGCGCTGGCAAGCCGTTGGAGGAATGGATCTTTGATCGCCCATTCGCGTTTGTGGTCAGAGATGACCAAACTGATACTCACCTGATCACTGGATTCGTTGAGAATTTGCGATTGGAATAAAATTACTTGAGTAACTTGTGGACCATTGAGAGTCCCGAATCTCAGTTCACGGGTTTCTGTCAGCATCGATAGCCTCAGGCTGTTGTCCTGGCAAATTTATTCATTTGTTCATATTCAGGCCGTCTATTCGAGGAGCCGACAGTTTGGGATACAAACATGACCTGCTGGTAGTTACAGGGCAAAGGGATATTTGGAAAGAGGAATAATTTGATTTTCGCTTAAGCCCTCGACATCCACTCCTTCGAGAATATTGAGAGCTTCAAGATCCTCCAGAGTCATGAACTTGTCATACTGCTCAAACTGCTTCAAAAGTTTAATCTTGCTGATCACGAGATGCATGGGACTGGCAGCTAGTATATCACTGTAAAGCAGCTCCAAGTGTCTCTTCGTATGAGCCCGAGTTAGTTCAGTGGGTCCCGCGTATTTATCAAACAGGAATTCAGCCTCGCTCCGTAGTGCTGGTAGAGCAGAAGTGCCGGAAGCGAGAATATAAAAGTATACTTTCGATATAATTGGCTCAGTGAGAACCTGTTCAAGGAATACTTCGAAATGTTCTGGGTCTAAGAACCTTGGATCCCGAACGTTTAAAGTATATCTACAATCACTGGATGAGACAGCAAAGTGCTCAAGCTTTAGCGCGTGCGATATCAGCAAATCGAGTTTAGTGAAAAATCCTGTATGCGAGCTCAGGTGTGACTTTTCAAGCGAAGATGCAACATGATGAATCAGACAGAATACGTATTGAGAACGCGCCCAAGTGTGCTGGAGGCTCATCCAAAAAGAGACATCATTCTCAACAAATGTTGGTTGTTTGTTCGTCGCAACGGCAGATTCAGGGCCGAAACGAACCTCAGTTGGATCATCGTAACTAGCGTATTTCGCTCCAAATACGACTGCATCACCTTCATGAAGTCTGTTGTCGTCACCAATACTTCTCTGCACATAAAACCCTCGATTTGGAGGTATAGTCTCCATGGCGAAAAGCGATGTGGTGGCTACAAAGCTGCCAGTGACCCAATACGGTGATAGTTTCACAGTCCATAGCTGCGGAAGTGCAGACATTTTTGCAGGTATGGTAAAAACCGTGTAGTTTTGAGCAAGATCAATTCGAGGCGTCGATACGACCGACGGCTCTCGTGAAGTTTTCGTACCCGAGCTGGTGGGTATTTTATGTACCGTTTCCTCAACATGAAAATCGTGCGGCGCGAGTCTCTTTGCATCTGATTTCACAGCTTGGCGGCTGGAAGCGGGTTTGTTATGTACCGTTTCTTCGACGTGTAAGTCGTGCGCATGATGGCTTACTGGATCTACTCTGGAAACCACTGATCCAGCGTGGGATGTAGGATCAGTGGTATGTGGTTTTTCCCTGTGGCAGGACTTCTTTTGAATGAAGAAGTAGACAATGATGACGATAAAGAGTAGAATCAAGTAAACGTTCATCCTTTATTTGATGAAGCTTGGCATCAAGGCAACTTCAAGACCTTTTCAGGATTACGCCTGACTGATGCCAGGCCAAAAATGGAGCAGCTTTACTGACTTTGCTTCCCACATATATTTTATTATTATTACGACGAGCGCATCAGGGTTCCAGCACAACTTATCACTACCATATCTTATGGATAAGTGAGTCGCGCGCGAGGCGCTCAACCCTTATAGCTGGGGAGAGGGAGGGGTGAGGTACTTTCCTTTTTAAGAGCATGCGCAAAGCGCTGTAAGAATGCGCGGTGCGCAAGCGGCAGAAGAGCGGTGGATTCCTGGAGAAAGAAACGTTTCTGCAGCCGAACAGTGGTACTTTCGAACTCCGACAAGAGCGAAAACCGACCATGGCTTTCCCGAATAATATTCCGACAAGCACCATGCGTCTGTTGGAAATATGCCAAAAGAGTCGACAGAGCGGCAGCGCATGCGCGGTGGTTTTGGATTCTGCTGTAGCTGAGTCCATCGGCTGTTGCCATTCGACTGCGGAGGGATCAGTTTGATTTTAACAGAAAATGATTTTTGAGAGTCCAGAAACTGGCTGGAACGTTAGTCGTTGCTATGCTGTTCCGGAGCGTCCCAGGTTTAGCCGAGTTGACGCAATAAAATTTCCCCCGTCACAGCGCGTCGGAAACTAATTGATTCGGTTGCTACAAGTAGCTGTCGTATATTCTCGACCGGTCCTGTTAGTTTCTCAAGCAACATGGAGTCGACGCTATTTCGAACGCGTTAGATGTGGGTTTCTAGAGCTCGTTATCTGGCAACAGCGCCTTTTCTTCCATCAGCCAAAGTGGCGACACGATCAATGTTGTGAGCGCTGACTGATTTGTTTCAACCATGGTGGAGACATCGAGCCTGTCCGGAACCGCAGAATGCCTTCTTGACCGGAAAAGCCTGTGGTGGCTACAGGTTGTTTTTGGACCCTGATAAGCGTTTTTGATCAGACTCTTACAAGAACGTACCGCGGCCCTCGTAGCGCTTCAAAATAGACAAGTTTGAAAGGGCCGTCAACGAAATTTTTAATTCACAAAACTGCATAAATTTCCTCATTGGCAATCGCGATCAGATCAATGACCAAAACCGAGTCAGGGTGGTGTAAAATGTTTCCACTTGAGAGGCACAGGTCGTCGTATCGCTTCTCCAACTGCTTCATGGCAGCACTCTGCCTGAGCTGACGCTTGACACGAGTGGGAAATATATCGCACGCAACGAAATTCACCAACGGCGTACAAAGGCGGATCCGCAGAGCGAATGCACGGTTGGGAAGCTCGTTCTGCATCCTCACGGCCTGCTCGAGAGAGATGCCTGCTGGAAGCTGGAAAATATCGAACGCCGACCCTGAAAAGAGACGGTCATCTAGGAAGGGCTCGGCTAGTTTCTTGAGCTGGGCAAAATCAGTGGAAGTGGTGGAAAGATTCTGCGCAAAAGTAGTCTGCACCCATATCTGGCTACCAATGTTGGTCCCTTTGGTATAGAAGGACTGGAAAGTCTCCATGGATGGAAAAAGTTGCAGTGCGGCGTCGAGTATGACGGACGGAGCCCAATCACAGGAAGACACTGTGAACTTCTTGACATTGTGAAACTTCTCGCCGGCAATGATCGAGAAGTCCACGTAGCGCAGCAGGGATCCGGCTTCTATGCGCTGGAAATGATGGCACGCTTTGATGAGGTACATGGATAATTTACCGTGCTGTCTACAGTAAAGTGTTCCGAAGCGGATCGTGTCCAGTAGTTTTCCGAGATTCGACGGTCGACCATTGACCCCGAGCCCTTCTTTAACGGTCAAGATGTAATGTAGAGAATCAAATCTAGCAACGAGAGCGGTGAGATCCGCGATCCACGGCATGGCGCCGTTGGTGAGCAAAACGTGGAGATGAACCGTTTCGATATGATTCATGCAGTGCAAGATCAAGTCGAGAGTCTCCACGTTTTCCGTACTCTGGACGACGACTTTGAGTTTCTCGAGATGAATGGGCAAGTGATCAACCAGTTGGTAAAGCCGATCGACCCGTCGTGGCAAAGGCGAAAGTATCCGTAGTCGAGGGAGCTGTTCTTTGACTGTTTTGAGGAGAAGTGGGTAGTTGGCGTCGTTGCAACTGGACCCATGGAGCTCGAGAGTTTCCGTGAGTGGTGTTGTTCCGAGCAATATATCTTCAATGCTGCGACTTTTCGAGGAAACATGTACCAAGTGTGGCCAAGTGGCACGAACCCATCTCAGTAGTAGTCTGTGGATCGGTTCAAACGATTTAGTTAGATGAAGTGAGAAAAGCACGACTTTCAGAAGGAGAGGATGCATGGCAAGTTGCAGGCCGACCGTTTCAGCGCGGAAAGTCTCCGTCGACTCAGTTGGATTTGTTCTTTCGATTAGCACGTACGGTTGGCTTTTGCCATGACTGACTCACTTATATATATATTATTTCGACGAACGCATCAGGACCCCAGCACAACTTATCATTACCATATCTTATGGATAAGTGAGTCGCGCGCGAGGCGCCCGAACCTTATAGCCGGGAAAAGGGAGTAGTGAAGTTCTTTCCTTTTTGGAGGATGCGCAAAGCGCTACAGGCATGCGCAGCCCGATCCTCATAGCTGGGGAGAGGGAGTGGTGAGGCACTATCCTTTTTGGGGTTGGCGCAAAGCGCTCCTGGCCTGCCCAGAGAGAGGAGGGAGAGGTTACGTTTCCGGACATGGTCTGATTTCGAGCCAGGTTACGGAACAGAATGCTGGCATGGGAACGGGATTGAACAGCTCGTGTGCGGTGCGTTCGGACCTCTCACGGTCAGGAAACCGCCTCGAAATAATCGTTTTTATCCCCAATCTGTTGGGAAGGCTGAACACCAAGCGAAATTGGCAGACGACCAAGAAGGTGCTGTGCTGTCGGATTGATTCTGCCGTAAACTATAAACGCGTCTTCCTACAGAAACGGGCGAAGTGGCTGGACGAGTTTCGTGAAAATTGAGTCGGGAATAACCAGCGCTCTAGGCATCCACAAACGTAGAGAGAACGATCGCGATTCGAGCGAAAGTGGATTCCTGGGTCGGGTGAAGTGCTAGATAAAGAGGCTATTGCACAAGGCGCTCAGAGACTGTTATTTAATACGGAGAGAAAAGCTCTTCCACCTGACTGGGAATCTTCGTGCGTATCCACTATGGAAATCCTGCGATCGAATCGTGTGTAATGGTGTGAATGTGTGAATTAAGCGCGACAGTTTGAAGGTTCTCGACTACATTTCATTTAGTTCAGTATGTCTACGCTGTAACGGGTGTCACACTATAGTGCGCTTTTCCACGTACAACATTGGGAACAGAATTTTGCATTCTCCTCGACCACAGAGTACATTTGCTGCTGGAAACGTGAAGCGGCGATCTACTCCATCTCAGCTCCACAGAGTGACTTGTGTCTGAACTTGTTGCAGACAAATATACAGAGCTACCGATCACACTTTCCGACAATAAACCAGGTAGAAATGCGAATCATCTGCTCTAGAGATCACTATTCCTCTCTCTTTCCCCGTCTCCAAACAATGACTCAGAATTTTGGCCCTAAACTGGCTGGATCGTTCGGCGGTCCTCTCTTTGCTGCAACCCTTGGAGCGGCGCTACCCAATATTCTCCTTGTATATATTTTATTATTATTACGACGAGCGCATCAGGGTTCCAGCACAACTTATCATTACCATATCTTATGGATAAGTGAGTCGCGCGCGAGGCGCCCGATCCTTATAGCTGGGGGGAGGGAGGGGTGAGGCACTATCCTTTTTTGGAGTTTGCGCAAAGCGCTACAGGCATGCGCAGTGGAAAGAGCGCAGAGAAACGGCACATTTTTGGACATGTTTTGCCTTGGATCGAGCCATTCTAAGAGCTGGCATGTTCCGCCACGGAAACACATCTCGAGCCATTTCATGAGCTGACAGTTCCCACAGCGCGTGCGCGGCGCGTGTTGGAGTTGGTGTATCCCACTCCCTGTATTCAGTTGCTAGCCCGCTTCGCCGGAGCGATGATCAGGATACCGAAACTTTTCCTGACGTCGTTGGTGAATTTATTGGTATGTTTTTGTTCCCCCGAATCTACCTTTATTCACGCCTCTGACCGATGTCAATCCGTTTTGCGCAGTCAAAATCTCACGGTGTCCGAGAAAAGTCAAGATTAAGCCTGTTGGAAAGTATTGCGGCCAGGGATATCGGCAGACGGATGAGTTTTGTCGTTTTGCCACACTCATTTGCCTCTCGACAACTGAGACTGTGGCTAGCAGGTCGATCCGTCGGGCATAACCTGGCCAGCACCCTAGGCATCCAGAATTATTGTTTCGGGCTCAAGTGTCTATGGATTACCGGGAGAGGTCTCGCGTGGAGGGAAGAGGCAACCTATATAGCACTCTATAAGTCTCTGAAAGAGACTCATGAATTACGGGCTGAAATTCTCTGACACGACCGGGAATGAAATATTTGCAAGCGTTTCCCGAACCAGCGACACGGAACGAATCGACGTATAAATTCACGCGACAGTTGTGTCAGGGGTTTTTACTGACGTGGTTGCAATATGTCTATCCGAGAACGGGTGTCACACAATCGTGCGTTTTCCGTATGAGCAAAAATATCTGGCCGCGATATCACGGCTGTTGTTCCTGTATTTATTACCTGTATTTGAACCATGACTGGAATCTGTCCAGACGGTACACATATGAGAAAAGCTTTTGCATTCTCTTCGAACACAGATTACATTTTCCGACTGACCAGAAATGTGGAGCGGCAAAAATTATATTGGGTCGGCTCCTATTATCTCTCCCTCCTTTGGTTCAAACTATTACTCAGATTGGTGATCCGGCACTTGTTTGGTCGATGAAAGTAGCTAGTGCGCTCTCTGAAGGCACTGAAAGAGACTCGTATATTACTGAGAGAAATGCAGCTCCGGGAATGCCAGGAAATGTTTGCAGGCTTCGAGCACTTGGCCAACCTGCGACACCGAACAGAGAAAATTGAGCGGCATCACAGGTTGACGGTTCAACGCCTATATCATAGCGGAAACGTTTACCCGAGAGCAGCTTAACGTGCTTTCCATGAGACTTTCTGGTCCACCACCGCAATATTGAGGCTATTCCTGTTGCTCTCTTACCGCTCTTCTGAATTAGCGGATAGAATTCTCAATCATCTTGGAGGAAGGAGAAATTTCTGTGTATATATATTTTATTATTATTACGACGAGCGCATCAGGGTTCCAGCACAACTTATCACTACCATATCTTATGGATAAGTGAGTCGCGCGCGAGGCGCCCGATCCTTATAGCTGGGGAGAGGGAGGGGTAAGGCACTATCCTTTTTCGGAGTTTGCGCAAAGCGCTCCAGGCATGCGCAGAGAAACGGAAGCATGGGAAACGTCACATTTATGGTCAGTTTCTGCCACGGCTCGAGCGATTCTATGAGCTGGAGATGTATACCAGAGCAGCATTCAACAGCGCGTGCGCGGTGCGGGTTTGGCTTTGTGTAGGCTTCTGCCAGTAGTCAGTTGTTACCCACCCTTGCTTGGAGGTAGATGCCGGAACTCGTGAGTTGTGGGCTCCGACCGTCGTTTGTTCGCGAATTATGTACAACAAGATTCGCCTAAACTGACGACAAAACCAGTCGGATTTTTCCGTAGTCTTACGAAGGTTTGTCCGCTGCTCACTGGTCAAGCTGCTCGCTCGATACTACACATTCCCACGTTGGACCGAACATCTCCGACAGAATGTGTGGCAAGGATCTGGAGCCCAGAATCAGTCGCTACTCTCCCATCTCTTCCGGCGGCCGACTGAACATGCTAGCATTCTGTCACAATATCCGAATCGCCATACTTCACTGGCGCCTCTCGAAGCACCACTACCCCCCGCTAGATTCGAGAAGGCGGGACCGTAGTTTTGTGTATGAACACTTGTGACGGTTAGGTCAGGTTCCTTCGGAATCGTGTGTGATCCCAGTTTTCATCGGAGGTCGCAACCGCCTCAACTACATATCGACACCGTTTGATACGGGAACCCGAAAACATCGCCCAAAACTACCTATTCGGCTACTCCTGTCTTCCAAATATAACTTAAAACAATAAACTGCCGGTAGTTCACAGACCAATCCCATCCGTCGGTGGCTACGCATTCTCAGACAAAAAACCGGCTGGGTAAAGGCGGGAATTCTCGTGGCTCAGCTCTGTGTGGATATAGCTAGGGGGCCGTTTTCTCAGAGTTTGCGAGAAGCGCTCCGCAAAAACAGTGGAGGCCAACAGACGATTGGGACAGTTTTTGCCACTGCGAGACATTGCAGCCGTTTCATGAGCTGGCTGACCGCTGAACAGTTCCCACAGCGCGTGCGCGGTGCGGGCTGGACTCGGTGTAGGCCATTGCCGGTAGACAGTTGCTACTCAACTCCGTTATTATCTGGCTACAGGAACGGTGACTGACGCTTTTCGCACCGTCAATGGTGCGAGATCTCAGCAACGGCCAATATTTATGGCGAAAAACATGCAGTGCCGTCTGACACAGTTTTGTTGACATTACTCCCGTCTTCGCGTTGTCACAGCATAGCTGCGAAACCGATTGTTGCTTCTGTCATAAATTACTATTATCCACAACCACCGGCTAGATCCTCCATTTGATTCTCTCACGGAAATCCCCGGAAATTTGTGCGGCCCTGTCTGTTGCGGTTAGCAAGCCTGCGGTATTCTGAAGGTTTCTCCGGGCCACAAATGTGTGAACGCCACCCCAGTTTTCTCAGAAACGGTCACCTCCATAATTTAACAACATCGGATCGATACGTTCACCCGAAAACAGTACCATCGCGGAAAACTGTAATCAGCTTTCCCATGAGCAAACCCAAAAGTTTCCACATCTGCGAACTATTCCTCTAACTGAAACTGAAATCGGCTGTAGGAAACTGTCCTCAACGTAGCATAACCCGATCCGACACTTGAAGTGGCTCCATTTGGACAATGAACCGGCCGGAAGATACTCTCTGAGACTATGCGCAAGGCGCTCCGCAAACGCAGTGAGAGAACAGGTTAAGCCACGGCGACATCTCAAGCCGCTCACTTGCTCGACCGCTGGCAGGGGACAGCGCGTGCGCGCTGCAGGGTGAATGTGGTTGTGTGTCAGTAGACAATTGCTACCCAACCTGAGACGTAGATGCCGAGAGTGAACTCTTTGGTTAGGAAACCTACGAGCTGATGTCTATTTTCGCTCAATCCTTTCTCATCCCATTCGCTGGCTTAAGACCTCCAGCTCTACCATGTTCATCAGCCGTTGGCGTGAATATCCAGCCGAGCTAGTCTCCATGTCGGGTTAGGTTAATTTGAGCGGGCCTGAGCTAGGCATGGAGATAGGCAGATTCAAGGCGAGATTTACAGTCTGAATTTGGATCGCTTCAAACGTTCGCCGTCGCCTGGATTTAAATAACACAGAGCTATCTGGAGGCTTCCCTATCGCGGCATTTATTCTCTCTCATGTGGTTTGAGTGTATCCTGAAGCCGACCCACAGTATATCTCTCAGACCGGGAAAATCGATCGGTTTTTCAACACTGGGCACCTGTTTCACCGCAGCGATAAACTCGATACGTATACCGAAGAACAGGCTGATCTCTTGAATAAGTCTACAACCGAGCTCATTTCCTGTCTGAACTTTCAGACCATAAACTGGCCGCCCGACGCAAGATCTTCTCCTCTTGGAGCTGCTCCATAGATTATTTTCCTTATATATATTTTATTATTATTACGACGAGCGCATCAGGGTTCCAGCACAACTTATCATTACCATATCTTATGGATAAGTGAGTCGCGCGCGAGGCACCCGATCCTTATAGCCGGAAAAAGGGCATAGTGAGGTACCAACTCTTTTTAGAGTATGCGCAAAGCGCAACAGGCATGCGCAGTGAAGTTGTGCCTCATAGCTGGGGGAAGGGAGGCGTGAGCGACCTATTCTTTTTTAGAGCTTGCGCAAAGCGCTCCGAGCCGGCGAAGTGGGGAAAACAGTTAAATTTTTGGATAGGTTTTGCCACCGCGGGAAGTTTCTAACCGGTTTAGACTACCAAGATGGGACGGATTGCCTGCATGGGAACTGCGCGTGCGCGGCGCAGGCTGGTTCGGTTGTATGCTACTTCCAGTAGACAGTTGCTTCCCAACCGTGCTCACAGCGAGATAATCTACGGAATTTGTGGGTTTGGGTCATTTTTGAAGAAAAGTGTACAACAATTCGATAAGTATACTGCCATACAACATCGTTCCGGAGTTTTTGCGTGAATCGCAGCAGACGGGGAAAAACGTCTCACCGGGAATGCCCGGCTCTGAGCGGCCTGTTGCAGTCAGCCGGCCTGCGGTATGGTACGGCAAAACACGATCCCAGTTTTGAGAATTTTTCCCCATCGGATCGACAAAGTTCGATGACGAAACTGCCGTGGAAAACTCAGCTTTTCCATGTCCGATCAAGTCCACAGCGTTAGCCAACATGTCTCGGACCATAAACTGGGGGAATTAGGTCGGGCGGATGGCTGAACTGCTCTTGGACCACATATGACTTTGTCAAACGTCGAATTTTTGGTCAGGGTTTGCCGCGGCTAGATCTCGAGCCGTTCCATTGCATGACTGGTGATAACTCCGTGTCTTAATTTCCAGGCTCTTCAGAACTGACGCTGATCTCTAGCTCGCCCATGTTCGATCATCAGCATTAAGCCAAGGCGGTTTTCGGGTTAGGTTGATTTGAGTGGGATCGGCATGGAGATAGGTCGGGCAGATTCGAGGCGAGCTAAACAGTTTCGAGAGTTCCTCCCGTCGCGTAGAGCTAGAACCGCTGTCGAAAGGCCTCAGTTTTCTCTCGTTGATAATGGGGAAATCCCTCTAACATTAAGGAAATGAGGCGTCTCGGTCGTGTGGTCGACCTGCCGCATCTTTCGGACCGGGAAAATCGAATGCCATCCCAGAATCGGTACCGCTTTAATACAGTGAAAACGCATACCGGAGAGCGGGTGGATCGGGCTCTTCCAGTAGTTTTTCCCTACAATATGCAGGCGGCAATCTCCGTTCCTTCCTGAACTTTCAGACCTTATACTGGCTGGAGTCCATGATCCTCTTGGAGCTGCTCTATAGAATATTTTCCTTATATATATTCTATTACTATTACGACGAGCGCATCAGGGTTCCAGTACAACTTATCATTACCATATCTTATGGATAAGTGAGTAGCGCGCGAGGCACCCGATCCTTATAGCCGGAAAAAGGGCATAGTGAGGTACCACCTCTTTTTAGAGAATGCGCAAAGCGCAGCAGGCATGCGCAGTGAAGTTGTGCGTCATTGCTGGTGAAAGGGAGGGGTGAGCTACTATTTTTTTGAAGGTTGCGCGAAGCGCTTCGAGCCGGCAAAGAGTTCTCATCAACATTTTTTGGTGAGAATCCTTGCGATATGAGAGTGCCTGATCAGCGTCAAGGACCCTCACAGTGCGCAGGTCTCTGGAGCCGATCTGATTTTCTGCCACAGTTGCTACTCAAACGCCCGTGGAGCTGGTTATGCAGGGAACTTCATGCGGATAACGTTTTGGCAATATCCTTGACGATGTGCAGGATATGTGTCCCGGCTGAATCCCGTCACTTGCTGACTCACGATTAATGATTCACGCGACAACATATGCCATGCAATTTACATATAGTACTTCCACAAATTCATCAGTCCTGTAAAAGAGTCTAAACGTGGCCCGAGCAGTGAGGGACGGGTTTTGCCGTGGATTGGGCGAGATGTAGGAAATTCAAGTTAGTCGAAACAAAGTTTTCGTGCGCTCTCCAGAGCACAGTTGGGGTTCTCTCCGGCGCTCCATGATATTGCGTGAGCGAACTGAACCGGCTTTTCGGCAACCTCTCGAGTGCCTTTTTTGAGCTACAGGGAGAAACAGTCTCCGTGAATGCTCAGTTTGATAGCCAGCTCAAACTCGAGTTGACACGACGTAAAAACCACTGCCAATCGTTGCCAGTACAGGAGCAACTTTTCGGCCATTTTTTCTCGATAATTACACTGAATTACCGTCCTTTTCAGAACAGTCTGGGAGAGACATTACGAGGGCGAGCTCTGTTTCTCGATCGACCGAGAAAACGGTAACCGGGATGAAACTCTTGCCTGGAGAGCCAACTCTGTATGATCGAATCTCTCAAAGCTATTCCTTTCTCCTTTTCCGTCTTTAAACCGTAACTGAGTGAATGGGCAGTTTTTTGGCCTGAAACTGGTCAACTGACTGTATTCTTCGGCAGTCTCCTCGTTGCTGCTTCCCTTACGTACTGACTATTTTCCCGTATATATATTTTATTATTATTACGACGAGCGCATCAGGGTTCCAGCACAACTTATCATTACCATATCTTATGGATAAGTGAGTCGCGTGCGAGGCGCCCGATCCTTATAGCCGGAAAAAGGGCATAGTGAGGTACCTTCTCTTTTTAGAGTATGCGCAAAGCGCAACAGGCATGCGCAGTGAAGTTGCACGTCATAGCTGGGGAGAGGGAGTGGTAAGGTACCATTCTTTTTTAAAGCTTGCGCGAAGCGCTCCGAGCCGGGAAGGTACTGAATATTAACATTTCTAAACGCGGCGATATGTGATGCGAGCCCATTTTCTTTCACGGCTGATATCTCGGAAAGTTAGAATAGGGTGCTGGAGTGCGCTTCTGCAGGGCATTCGTATGTCAACTTGATCGACAGTTCCCGCCCGGAATCCGGCTGGTAGGGTTACCAACTCAGATCGCGTTCTTGAAAGAAAAGAAGGTTCCCATTTGCGTTCCGAACAATAGGGTCAAGTCGTAGCCACTGCTTTGACAAACCTGCAGTTCCCCTGAAACCTCGTCTACCACGCGTTGCCGCCAAAATCTCTGGACAGAACGATTCTCCAACGAGAACGCTTATCGTACTAGAATCATATCAGTGATGTGATGTGGTGACTTGACAGACTGTTAACAGAAATGACTTCTGGATATTCCCGGTTCCATCTTGACTGTCATGAGAAGAGAACGTTTCAGCACGCTTATGAACTGACTTCTCTGGACCACGCATCTCCAAGGAGATCTCTCGAGCGCTACTCATGACAAACAGGAAAAGCGCGGTACCGGGGATTCATTGTTCACTGTCTCTACCTCTCCTGGAGCTCCGCCAGTAGCTGCCTGTTAAGAAGCTTCATTCATTCATTTTCTGCTATAAAAAGACCGAACATTGGACAGTTTCACCGGCTCCACCCTTTTCTATTCATAACAAATACGGAAGCGCGCGTCCGGGTCGCACCAGGACTCATCACCAACATATCTCCCATGAGTAACCGGCAAGCCGTCCAATCTCTAGAGCTAGGATAGGTGAGCTACTTTTTCAGAATATGCAGCGAGATAGGTAGGTGCGAATAAGGCAGAAAAACGGTTCTTTTACTGGTCCGCGTGATCGATCGGTTGACATAGAGACGGGTCGTGATCAACAGTATATGCTGGCCGCTTAACGTCCGCCATGGTGGCTGACCGTATACACAACAGGACCCGGAGGTAAGCGTTCTTCCTCTTCCCGAAATGACTCGCGATCGAGCATGGATCATGCGGAAAACGGTCCAAAACTTCCGATAGAAAGGATGTACTGAAATATAGACATCACCAACATCAGTGATTCAAATACCGGACAAACCCTACCCGGTTCTTCCGCTTCGCCCTCTGTACCGAACGCATAGGCTTCCGTATTCAATCCGTCGTGCATGAAGACGGTTTTAGTTTGTGATCCCGTTCGAGGCCATGGTAAGGTCTCTGATCCTTACTTTACTGAGTTCCCTTTTCATCTCACCAAACATCAATCTATAGAGCGAAGCGACGGGAGGAGAAGGCCCGCGCGTAGCGGGCCGCCGACGACCAATCATTAAACGCGGCCGTAGGCCGCACCAGGTTAGTGCGAGCTGCAACTAGATGTGAGTCTCTGGAACTTGTGTGCCACTCATGGCACTCATTGGCGAGACGTAGAGCTATACGCTTTCTTGCTGCACAAGCATAGCCGTGGTGAATCAGTGTTTCGTAGGGCAGTGGACGCAGACCAAACGGAAAGCATTAGCCTCGTCCGCTTTCATACTGGTTTGAACGCTGACAGGTTTCATTTCTTTCCCGCACTTGACGCACTTTGGCACGTCTCTGGTAACGAGTTTGCGCAGACGGTAGTAGTACGTATAGCGTGCCAAGATCCTTTCCCCTTCGAGGCGTGGCTCCATATTTATAAAACGTTTTGAAAAATCACGCCTTTGTTCAAATACGCCTAAGACTCCCCTTAGGTCCGTCGCTTAGTGTCACCTGTATTTTTTCGAAAACGTTTTGAAAAAATGACCGACTACACCAGGAAGCTTTCTGAAGAGGATGCCGCACTGCGTACCGCCAGCGTCGGCCTAGAGAAGTACACCATCAACCAATGGACTTTCGACAAGAGCCTCCAGTACTTGGAGAAAGCCCTCGCTGGTGAAGTGCAAATATGCCAGACGAGGCCGACATTCGCCCAGCCGGGCGATGTCTACTTCTACATCTTCAACTTCAACGATTCAGACTTGGAGCACCAATCCCGTTTCGATGCCGTTTTCGAGGATGGGTTCCAATTCAGTGCCACAAACAACGCCAACAAGGAAACTGGTGTCGTCCGTGTGTATTCATACGTCAACGATAAGCAGTTGAAGAACCGACTAGGCAACATGGCTCCCAAACGGTACGTTGATTTCCACAAAGCTACCAGAAATACTACTAGGACTGCCGTTGCCGTTCTCTATACTGGTGCGCTCGGTGAAGCGGGGCAAACCGCTCACGGTAACTCCAAACACCCCGACGCACAACCGTTCAAGCGCCAGCCCAGTACTCTGAAACTGAGATTGGCGAATATCCTCAAAGAGGGACCTTCGTCTCGGCCGAAAGAAATAGTCAAGAAAGTGACTTATGACTTAGCCAACCTCGAGGGTACTTCCGAACAGGCAAAAGAGCTGTTGAAACCCACTCTCGACACTGCTAAACGAGCTAAACAAAAAGCCAAAGCGGCCAGCTATATCAGTCCCGACCCGCTTTTCTCAGTGTACCAGCTATGCCATGACGGACAAATCATCCACTACTACCGCTTGTGGCCCACTTTCATCGTCATTTTCAGCTCTGACCATTGTTTGAATCTAGCAAGAGAACTCATGAATATTTTGCGGTTCAGGCCCGACGCGCCTTTCCAGCTCGCTTACGACACGACTTTCCAGTGCGGATCATTCTACCTCTCTTCGCTAGTGGCCCGGAACTTCCTGATTGACGACGCGCCGCTCTTCCCGGTCATTCTGATGATGCATGACCGCCGACTCACCGAGACACACACACTGTTGTGGGACGTTTTCATGAAACTCTGTCACAGGGAGTTCATGGCCGTGGCTCACTTGATCCCGATAACGGTCGATCGCGAGTACGCCATCTCCAAAGCCATCCGATTCTACTGCAAGGATCGTGCGCAGATCACGTTCTGCAAACTACATCTGGTCAAGAATTTCAAGACTATGCTACGGCGAAAACGGAATTTCTCTCACGTCAAAGCTACGGTTGCCCAGTACCGGGCCATGTGCGAAGCCCAGTCGGAGGAACAATATGACTCGCTCCTTGCCAAAGCCAAGAACGAATGGCCCTCTGACGTCATCAAAAAGTTTCTCGACCCACATCGCGGATATGACCACCCCACCAGGACCAAGTCGGCCGCGTTTGCTGTAGCTCATTTCACAGTCTTCAAGTCTAAGCCTGCCACCAACAATGTTTCTGAATCTTACAACAGCATGATAAAGCGGCTCGATATCACTCACCAGTCAAGGATCGACTACATCATTTTACAGATCATTGAAGATGCTGTATTCACCATCAGTGACATGACATGTGCCATGAATAAGAAAAAGTCGGCGGCCATGTACCGTCTCAACAAGGACTTTCTCCAAGAATGCCAGCAGCTCATGGAACGTTTCGAGCTCGTCACCGCGTCGCCCGTACAGTTTACAGTGGATCGTGTCAGGACCATTTGGAGAGCGATCATCGATGCCAAAGAGTCTGATGATCTCGAGCTCGCATCGAAAGAGGCAGCACTCCTACGTGCAGTTCAATGTGATGTCCAACTAGTCAATCTGGATAGTGGTGCCAGTTTCAACGTTGCCGCATTATCCAACTCTACTGTTGCCATAGTGAAGCGTCTGGGAGGCGGTGATTTCCAGCACTTGGTACAGTTCCACAACGGTGATCTGGTCTGTACATGTAACATGTCAAAAAAGTGTCATCACGTCTATGCGGTCAAGCTGCTCCTTGACAAGAAATCTATTTTCAACGGCAAAGAAGATTTGATCAACCCACAACATGTGCAGACCAGATACATGACTCGCAGCAAACTCTCAGGAGCCAAAGGTGCCGACCCGAAACCCGTTCGAGTCTTCAAAACAAACCTCTTGCCCGACCTCATGGAATCTGGTCGTGATGCTAGCGGTGAACCGACGCTCGGCCAAGCTACTAGTTTCATGCATACTTTGGAACTGTCGACGGAGCTGGAAGACGCCGACCAGGAGTTGGATGATGTCTCGCTTTTCAAGACTGAGTTTGAGGACAACTATGCCGCGGATTCGCATTACCCGATGCACAGTACTCCGGTAAAGCGGGAAACATTCATGGACATGTCCCGCGTCCCGTCACTAAAGCGTCAGTCGTCCATCCTCGAATCCGTGATCATATCGCCCAGGAAAACGACCTGCGTCAAGAGACCGCGTATGGCCAACAGAGCTTTTGTTGACTGGGTAGACTGGCGATCCCATATCACCACCAATGACCTCATCAGTGACGAACAGTTTTTCGGACTCAGGCCAGGACAGTACCTTACACAGTCCCTGATGGATGATCTTACTACTCTCCTGGTCCACAGTGTCGACGAGCAAACTTTAGACAATAATGACCAGCTTTCCAGACAATTTCTCTACATCCCGTCAGACATTGTCAATGGCGTTGCTGCAGCTACAGTCCACGAGTCTCATTTCTTCACTCATACCCCAGCGTCGAAATCGTTCGCCGTTTTTTACTACCTCTGCGACCGCAACGGACCCAAAGGACATTGGGTGCTCGGGATCATTTGCTTCACTTCTCGACGAGTTCTGCTGCTGGACTCTCTCTTGCTCGCATATCATGCAGAGAGTCGTATGGAAGTGTTTCAGTTCGCCAAACGGTACATCGTCACATCTCACTTGTTTGCCGGCCACCGTGAAGACATGACCAAATGGCAGTACATTTTTTCTACCGACGCCCACCAGCAAGTTAACGGATTCGACTGTGGTATATACTGTTTCCATGCCGTCCATAGTCTGCTCAACCGAAACTCGGAATTTTCTGCGCCACCAGAGAGCGATTCTGCTAGATCGATTCTCCATGAAACGCTCTCCCTCACCAGCCGTGATGTACTGACACAGATCCAAAATGCTGGATTGCAAACTCTTGAGAACATGCACAAAACCTGTATCTTGGACAAACGTCAAATTGATGAGATTCTCTCCATCTCACTCCGACAGGGCTTCTCCAAAGAGTCCGTCCGACAACAGCCAACAAAAACCATTATCACGACGTTACGGAATCGCGAGACTCGTGGTGGGGAATCTTGGAAAGTGTCTTGTGTTGGCCAGCAGTGTCAGTATTTGGACTATCGTGACAGGCCACATATTATACGCTGCATTTCGTGTAAAACGCAATTTCATTCGGATTGTTACGAGTGCTTCTCCGGTAGTGCCGCTTCACTTTGTACTTCTTATTTCTATTGCGCATGTAGAGTTGAGCCTACTTTTGGTTACTTGCCGTCACCTGAAAAATCTTTCCAATAAACTGAGCATGCGTGATCTCTAAGCTAAAACCGGCTGCCGGCCTCACTTTCTTGCAAGTTGCCATGTTGCTGCTCGAGATGGATGTCGATTTGCTTGACTTGATTCTCACACTCCTGTCACTCAAAGAACTTTCAATCTTAAAACTGGTCAACCGGTTCTTTTATCGCCTTGTGAACAATTTCTGGCCACGTATCGTACACGTCAACCTGCCATACTTGAGCCGTCCCATTTTCACCGAGGACTGTGCTGATTCACTGTTCTTCAGGAATGTTCCGCCACGAACGCAGACCCTGGCTATTGGTCGCTCCTTTGAAAACCATGACGAGTATTTGCCTTTCATGAAAATCTTGTGTCTAGCCTTACCGAAGCTACAACGATTCTCACCTCTCCCAAAATCTGTTCCGAAACTTTTGGTGCTGATGCCGTTCCTACCCCCAAAACAGGATGTGATCTGTGCTAAAATTACAGCGATGAAAGATGTTTCTGGTCTTGCTATCTTGATGCAAAATATGACTCATCTCAGAAAGGTACGACTCCAGTTTTGTCAGTTTTTTACTGCCACACCAATATACAATGAATTGAAAGCCATCGTCCTCAAGTATTCTCTTTTGCACTTCACCGTGGTTCTGCCTCAAGACGCTGATCTTTCACAAAATCACACCGACTTACATGACTTTCTGAAGAGTATACGGGTCGGTACGGTGAGCTTTGACGTCTTCTCAGTGGATGCGTTTCGCATTCTTCGAACATGCTCCCACTTTCGAGACGTTCACGTCTTGATGCCCTACCTGTCAGTTCATGAATCGTCTTCACATGAAGAAGTTTTCAGTAATGTGGAAACACTCAAAGTCTTTGGCGACGTTTCCTTACCCACGGTCGATGTCGGTGCTCTGTTTAAAATGTTTCCCCGTCTGAAGAAGCTAGTCGTGCATTTTCCTCGAAATTGTACCACTGAAAGTCCCTGGAGCCTAGCCTGTGACAATGTGACTATCAGAATGATCAAACCAACTGTTTACCCAGGAATCATGCCGTTTCTGCAGCAAGCAATTCCACACCTCAAAACGCTCTCCATCCGCGTTTGCGAAAGAGGAGCTAAAGAGCTACTACACCTCATTGCCGAGAGTCAGATCCAACACTTGGATTTGACAGGCAGATTGGGGAACCGGCGGCTCAAGCAGAATTTTTTCGCCATGATCGATAACTGTCCTTTCAGGACTCTGGTGATCCCCAGCATCAAGCTTGATCTCGAGGAAGTGCGGAGAATGTTTGAAACGAATACCACTATTCGACGGATGCGGCTGGGACGCCTTGATTGGGGGCATGACGGTTCGAACAAACTACAAAGGTTCAGAGCCGTCCTTCCTGAGAGACTAGCTAACCAGTTCATCTACGTGTCTGGGAATACCGGGCTCGTCAATTTCGACCGATACGATTTTCACCTCTCGTAGTGTCATCAATAAAATCTAGTTATAAGTTTCAAATTGTCCGATTGCTGGATTCACTGCCGCCATTTGATGCTGGTTTGGATCAAACTGAGCATGCGTCGACTTTCTCATAAGATACGCTGTTCACCTGTTTCTAAACGGAGTCATCATGTCGCTGCTTGATTTGGATGTTGATCTGCTTGAGACCGTTCTCAAATTTCTATCCTTCAAGGAACTTTCCATACTGAGACTTGTCAATCAGTTCACTCATCGTCTCGTGGCTTCTTTCTGGTCCCGTATCCTACATGTCCATTTGCCCTACCTGAGTCGTCCCAACTTCAATCAAGACAGTGGTGCCGATTCTCCGATTTTCAGCACGATTCCTCCCAGGACGCAGACTTTAGCCTTCAATCCCATGTTCCAATATCATTCCCACTACGCCCCTTTCGTCGAGGTGCTATGTGTGGCAATGCCGTATTTGAGACGTTTCAGTCCGCTCCCAACATCTACTGCAACGCTCATTCATCTCATGCCGCACTTGCCCGCCATGCAGGATGAGATTTCGGTAGTCATTGCTACACTTCGAGACGTGGGAAACCTCGGAAAATTATTGCAGACATTGACCCATCTCAAAACAGTAAGGATCCAGTTTCATCACTACAGCATGTTATTCGATGAAATGAGAACAGTGGTTTCGAAATATCCCACCACCCATTTCGTTTTCAAAATCCCTGCTTCTGCTCGTTTACTGAGTCATAATAGTTTCCATCTTTTGATGAAGAGTGTTGTTACTGGCTCACTTTCCTTCATGGTTTTTTCCACTGACCCCCTACCAGTCTTCCGAACTTGCGCTCATTTCCAGAGCATCCAAAGCAACTTGCCGTACATTTCCATACGTGATAACCTGATGAGTGGTGAGGCTTTCCCCAACGTAAATTCATTGACCGTAGTCGGTGGGGGAAATATGGAAACTATCGACCTTGGTGGTCTTTTCAAAATGTTCAACAGCCTGAAGATTCTCGTCCTCCACAAACCTCGAAACATCGAACCAGGTTGGAGCCCGTCCTGTGACGCCTTAACCTTGCATATGATCCGACCTGAATTCCTGCCGAAATTCGTCAAAGTACTGCCGCAGGCCATGCCTTTTCTCAGGACTCTACATATCAGAATCTTCGAACATGGAGCGGGTCGGCTCCTCCAGCTCATTGAGAACAGTCAAATTGAACATTTGAAAATTGCAGGCACCCTTGGCAATCAGTTCAAACCGGGTTTTTTCGCCATGATAGATAACTGTCCTCTTAAGACACTGGTCATTGAGAGCATTAAACTAAACCTCACTGAAGTCAGAACCATGTTCAGGAAAAATACTACTATTCGCAGGTTGCGAATCGAAAAAATTCGTTGGCCCATGGGTTGTGGCAGCAAGCTGGATCGGTTCAAAGCCGTTCTTCCGCCAAGTTTGTGCAATGAGTATGTTCTCGTGATCAAAAATACTGGACTTGTGAATTTCGATCGAAACGAATATTTTGACTAGTACCGCTATCAATAAACATTGAGTAGAGCAGCCTGACGTTTCGAACAGCAATGAGGCGATTATGCGTTTTTCGTTTCGGCTCGTCTGTGCACTGCTAAATTCCATGACAGCTGATTACTCTCCACTGCCTGCAACATCACTCCGTTTCACTGAGCATGCTCCGCTCTGAGCACAGAACAAACTGCCGTCATGGCTACGGGTTTAGTAGTCATGCTACTCCGCGAGAGTATTGAACGAATTGAGTGGGGTTCCGACCTTGCGAACAAGCTCCATAGGTTTAGAGCTGTTCTTTCATTACGCTGCCGCAAAAAATTATTCAAGTTACAGCACGATCCGCTCAAGTGAATTTTGATAATCACCGCGAATTTGATGAGTTTGGTTTTTGTTGTATCGTGCAGGAGTAACCCTCTCAAATAGCTGAACACGACTGTGGTGTCAATAAAGAATGGAAAAGTTCGTCATTTTGGTTTTCGTGATCATAATACTACATGTTTTCCGCAGGATGCGGAGCCGGAGAGTTGGAATATCAAGTTCTGATTTGCCAAAGTTGGGTCCTGCTGATCCGGTTGACCTATCTGTACACATTATACCAGCTTCAAATTCGGCTTTACCAAGACTCACTTCCTTGAATCTCTCACCAGTTTGGTTCACCGGAGCATTCGTTGAAAAACCTTCCTCTTTCACTTGGACAACTAGACCCGACTCACGACAATTCACCATTCACAATGTCTCAGTGGATCTACCTCAACATGAAGCCATCCTCTTTGATGCAACTCTCAACTATGATAATGAAACACAACTGCGTCTTTCCCCTGCAGCAGTCACTCTAGGACCAACATATTCGGAGAACGGTCTATCTTTCTGGCTATTCTCTGACCATTCATGGGTTCTATCCCGTTTCATAATTTGTCATATAAAGTTTGCGGATCTCGATATCAGCCAAGCTCTATTTTTCAACAGTTTGGACCAACTTGTTTCTTCAGGTCTCCGGAATGAAGCAGTCTCATACCCTGAAACTTCATGTAGATATTACCTGGAAGTCAGCGATCCGCTCATGCTCAAAGATCATTTTTTCGGAAGCTTCATTGAGAACATACTGACAGATCCCTCCATAACGAAAGTGTACTTTAGAATTCAAGCTTTAGGAACACGAGCGTTGTTGGCTTTGAGATGGGAAGCTGAAGATCTCATTCAGCAAGTTATTCATTCGCCTCAGGGATCCGATGAAGACACCGAGCGTTTGAGGCTTTTTCTTTTCAGCGATATACTTTCAGGAGGCAAAATGACATCGGTCAACAGGAAAATTCAATTGCTGAAGCAGTTCGACAGAGCATTTCCGACTTTAGACGAGTTGAAGGCTTTGGACTTACTGGATGAAGTAAACTACGATCAACTAGCAGAGAATCAAATAGTTAGCATTTCAACTTACTACCCAGAACTGCAACAAGAGGTTGGTTAGTTTCCGGCGCATGCGTGGGAAAACTGATAACTGTTCTATGTTTCCGTAGTTGTCGTTCACTCAACATGTTGCTCCATGAGATTGACTTTGACGTGCTTTCCCTCATCCTCACTCTTCTTTCGTTCAGAGAGCTTGGAAATTTACGACTCGTTCACCGATCGCTCGATACCTGCGTCAAATCTTACTGGTCTCGCATCAGATGTGTGTCACTACCGTTTCTCTACCACTCAATCGACGAAGATCCAGAATCCTTCCTCAAGCGCTTGCCACCAAATACCCAAACCCTGACTCTTGATCGTAATATCTGCTACCACCGCAACTATGCTGTGTTCCTCACCTTTCTACCGCAAATCCTTCCTCGGCTCACCTCTTTCGAGCCACTCCCAAGACACCCCAGACAGTTTGTTTCGATGATGCATTACTTCCCTCGAGCTCAGACCAAAATTACTCTCAACGTTTGCTGCAAAGATGATGTTTCCAGCCTAGAAATCATCATGTCAACATTCAAAAACCTGAAATATGTTACTCTAAGCGTAGAGCCAGGATCCGTTTTGATCCTCGATCATCTCCAAGATATCATTACGAAGAATGATCAAGTTGTGTGGAACATGTACTTCTCGTTTGTTCAACCAGAACTGGAACAGCAACGGGTGATTCGAAGGTTCCTCGAAAGCATCAAGATCCGGTCCATCAGCTTCACGGCATGGTCGGTTTACGCATTTTCGTGGCTCCAAGCTTGTGCTAATTTTTCGATCGTCAATGTTGTTCTACCTTACAGCATACTAACTATGGAAGATCTCAATCAGTCAATCTACACCAATGTTGCTAGTCTCGCTGTTTATGACTGTGATTGCGTCTTTTCGATTTTCTTGGACTCTGTGCGTCGCTCCTTTCCCAACATTAACACGCTCGTCATGTATAGCCCTCGTCGGTGTGCCGTGACGTCTTGGCCACCACAATGCGTTACATTGTCCATACGAGAGCCTCGACAAACTTTTCATCACAATATGAGCAACTTGCTTGCAGCGGCAGTCCCTCATTTAACCTCCCTCGAAATCAGGTTCCGCCAAGGCAATTGTGAACAAATTTTCAAGTTGATATCATCTTCCAAACTGAAATATCTCGGGATCAGAGGCATTCTTGGAACCCGGGATACTGCGAAAAGGAATGCCTTCTTCAAGATGATTCAACAATGTACATCACTGGAAACCTTAGTTGTCAACTCGCTCAAGCTAAACCTCGCTGAAGTGCGTCAGATGCTTGAATATAATTCTTGTATCAAACGCATTTATCTGTCAAACCTCGATCTCGGCGCTGATAGGGACAATTTTTTGCAGCTTTTCCGCGATGTCTTGCCAAAACATCTTCAAAATGAGTACATTGCCGTAGAGTTGAGATGCGGCATGGTGAATATGAGTTTCAAGGATACTTTACCATTTTCACCTTATAATTTTTAAACGAAAATTTTCGTCAGTGTATCTGTCAAATCTCTCCCATTGATTCGCAAGTACCTCTCCGTCATGGAAGAGCTTGAATGGCCCAAGAACTGTCGCACTACATGAATATCCGTTTTTTCAAACACCGCTCTGGCTGAAGCTCGACGTAATGCATGTAGCCCTCTCAAATTGCTTTCAAACATTAAAATTTCCTTTTGCAAAACGTAAAATTGGTTCCGGTAGGTCCGCGCTGTATAGACAAACAACTGTCCGCCGAGAAACTCCAGAAGAAGCACTGCATCGTGCGATACGGGCAAGGTGATGTTTCTTCGTTTTCCGCCTTTCCCCTCGATGCTGGTCCTATTCCCTCTCTTCAATTCATCAACATTCTCACTCGTTAGACTGATCGCTTCAAATGGCCGGCAACCGGAAAATAACATGAACAGTATCAGTGCAGCGAGCTGCATATGGCGGTTCGGTGGCTCGCAAGTGCTCAACACAGAGACTGCCCATGTTCTCAAGTGGTTTATCTCTGTCGCCGTAAAGCACAGATCACTCTCTGATTTCCCCAGTTCCATATCGAACTCATCTCTCCTTGGTCTCGCTAGTGGAGGGCTGTACCCGTATATTTTTTGCAGCAACAAGCACACGTTCAATGCATATAGAAAGTCGCGTTTCCTCTTGACGAAAGTTTGCAAATATGCTAGGGCAGAACTGCGATCATTTACTTCCACCCCCAAATCCTCGCAATATTGTGAAAACGGTCTCAGCCATTCCAAGTACGTTTGCCTAGTCTTCAATCTCAATCGCGATTTCCGCGAACGTCTCTCCAGCAAGTCAATAACATTATCGGGATCACCAGGATCAAAATTCATCTATCGCTAGAGCCAGCTCGGTATACAGCGGTAAGTCTTGAGTTTCGTACTTTATCCACGGGTATTCTTTTTTGCCGATCCTCGAACCGACTTTATTATGCATCTCCCAAAGCCACCCTTGCAAATCCACACCATCACTGCTGAAGTCGACATTCGCCTCTTTGATTTCTCTTGCACATAGCTCCTCCCATTCCAGTGCACAGCTGTGACACGGCAGAAAGTACGCTAGGTTATTCATGAGGAATCGCATCACGACGGCTTTCTTCCGTTTCAACGTCGCCACGGTCACCAGAAAGTGCAGCAACGGCCATACTTTGCTTCCCCACATGTGGGGGTCATACGTGTCGAATAGAATCAAATCATTCAAGAGCGTGAAATCTGTTTTCAACAACTCTAGCTCTGGATAACCCAGTGCTAACCATCGTTTAACATTACAGAGTCCCGGCCCAGGTGTCCAGAAAACCGTTGCCGGTACAGAGGCAGAGCCGGGCAGTACTAGACTCATTATGTTTGACGCAGTATAGCATGCCCGGTCCGCATTCACAAACGTCTCCCGCAGAAGCTCGCTATTGACATGAGATTTTGTCAACTCTCGGTGTATACTACCGACTCCTTCTTGTATCTGGTAGCAAAACAGCGTAGTCAAGCCACAGACCATTGTATTGTACCGCCTTCTTTTCTCCATTCCCAACACCGGACTCTTTTCAATTAGTGATTCGATTCCTGGGAATAAATGGCTCGCCAAGTAGCGTAGTAGTATTTCTTCGATTTGGCTCTTACATGTTGCATCCCCGCGGGAAGATTCTATGACTATAAGTTTCAATTTATTCTCTTCTTCTTCAGTCAGCTGGCCATCTTTCCCTTGGTCTATCAGGCGGACAGCTAGCCTGAAGAGGTCATGTAGCTGCGACGTTGCCATGCTTTATTTAATAAAGGATGACTGTTTATATCGTGGTAATCTGTATCTTTATCTTAGTATATTTCTTCATACAGAAGCTCCCATGTCATCCGAAGCAACCGGCGGTTTCCCCAGCCAAGCCCACTGTGATCCAGCCCTTGGCGGCGGCTGAGAAAGTGCATGCAGCTCATGATCAGGATGGAAAGAATAACCCTGGCCTCGAGGAGAGGTCTCCTTTATCTAAGCAGCAACCGCAAGAGGGAGCTGGTACGGGAGATGTAGAGAATCTACACAATCCAACGCGGGTAGATTCTAAACCGGAAGCATCTCCGACGCACCATGACCCCACCTCAGTTGGATCGATCAACACAGCTGAAAGAGATATTGTTAGCTACCCGCCCAAAGTGGATTTGAGTCGCGACTCTACGAGATTCACCATACCGTCAAAACCTTTTGCTTTGCCGAAACTCTCGACGATGAATTTGGTTCCCGTTTTCACCACACAGAGTTTCATCAACAAAACATCCCTTTTCGCACTCGTAACCGAGCCAGCCGGACGTGGTTTCTATAACTTTATTAGTGTCGGGTCGGGCGATCTGAGGGCCCCTGGTGATGCTATTCTCATTGCGGGAAACAGTCTGTACGACGATGACACATTAGCTACATTTGGACCTGCATCTGCCACAGTTCGAAATGTTGCTCCAACTTACGTGGAGAAGACTATACGCTTTTGGAAGTTTCCTCATCATTCCTATGTCCAGTCTCGATTCGTGTTCTGTCTGATTTTTGATCCCGAAACTAAGCTCACTACATCTTGGTTTGCTTCTCATGCAAATTTTTTCGTTAATCTTGATGATCTCATCTCCTACGCTCTCCGAATTGATAAACACACTGTCCTGGAATCTAATTGCCGATATTTCTTCGCAACGGGTAGCAGCTCAGTTGATTCGGACAGTTTCGAATCTTTTCTCAGTGAGATACTCACAACACCGGAAACTTCGAAATTGCATTTCAGCGTCCTCGCGTCCAACGGTGCTATACTCTCTTCACTCCGGGAAGAGGCGCAGCAGTTGATCCTCAACCAGAAGACGTCTCTTCAAGTGAATCCCGAGAATACCAAGCGTCTGTTGGAGCTCCTTTTCAGTGATATCCTGGCAGCTAGCCCATTAGACCTCGTCAGCCGAAAAATTGAGGACTTGAGTAAAATAGATCAAAACAGTGGTTTCCCCACATTGGAAGCATTAAACACTTTGAACCTGCTCGAGAGCATCGGCTTGGATGATCTGGCCAAAACTCAAATCCTTCCCATTTCACAATATCCCTTCAGTACATGAAATTTCACGAGTTTGACTCCTCCCCTCTTTCACCACACTGAGCTGTCTCCTACGTAAGAATCATTCATCAAGAAGATACGATTCAGATATGTTGTGCTAGTTTCCTACTGTGATCAACATACGTTTCCCGTTATGTCTCTGTCGTTTCTCATTCAGAGACTCAATACTGCAGTGGTGTCAAAAAATCTGAATGATATTGCTCTAGCGCAGAATGAGTCGAAACGAATATGTCTCTCGGTGGCCGAAGCGTTCCGGACCGCCAACGAAGATGTCACGGATGCTATCAATAATTTGAAACGTTGCTTCCACTCCGAGTCCGTTTTATTCTTGCTTCTGATATTGCCTTGGCGTCTTGCCGGCTCACTCCGAGAAGATGTCATTTTCCGAACTTTGTATGATGTTCATACTAATTTTGCCAGCGATTCACGTGCCATTTGCCAACTGAGTGAATCTCAACTGGGCCAATGTGAAGCAAGTCGATTGCAAGAAATTGACCAGTCGACTATGGCAGCTGGGACCCTGCAACAAGGACAGGCTCAACCGTACCGAATAGCGACACCTGACACGCCTAAAGTTTCGACCGCTTGTGATTGTCGTCAGTCCAATTCATCTTTTTCGCAGAAACTGTTCAAAACTCAGGGAACCCAGACCGATTCAGAACCGCATAAAAACATGAAGAAGCGTGGACCGGAATCGATCGAAACCATTTTGACAAGGGACGATATCTCAAATGACAGGCGTGTAGCTACAGGCCGCCGGAAAAATAAGACTGCAATCACCGTCGACATATCTCAAGGAGTTCACACTATTCACGACACGGAACGTAATTCGTTCATGGCCGAAAAATCAGGACTTATGGAACAGCTAATCGAGCTCCAATCTGAGGTGCAATCTCTTAGAAACTCGCTTATCGAAAAAAGTACAATTAATGAAGAGCTCCAGCGTGACAAATCTTTCTCGACTAATCAAATCGATGAATTGAAAACGGAGCTGCAACTATGCCAAGAATCCTTGCTTCAGCACTCGTCTGTTCACCAAGCCGACGTGACTCGATTTGAACAAACCACAACTGATTACTCGGAAAAGCTGGACCGACTACTCGCTGAGAATGAACAGTTGAAACTCGATTACAAACAACTAGAGACCTTGCATCTAGCATTGAAAGACAAACACTCGTTTCAGGTATCCAAGACCAAAGAAGAACTCTGGGCGAAATGTAAAGAAGTTACCACTCTAGAGCTCAAACTGGACGATTGCTTGCAACGAAATCGACGGTTGCAGAACTCGCTAGATCACGCCTCTGTCGCCTCATTTTGCAAACGATGTCCGATTTCGGACAAACAGCTCGGTGAGAATGAAGAGTGCTTGGATCAGTTACACCAAGAAAAGCATGCCCTTCAAGCAAAGCTACAGCAAGCTCTCCTCAAGATCGAGAAATTAGAAATGGACACATGTGTTAGCTGCACCAAGCTGACAATTCAGCTCGAAGATGCTCGACTCAAAATAGAAGAACTCGAGAGAATCTAAGCAGTGTCGGTCCTTGTTCGCTTCAACGGGTTTGGATCCTCTGGTTCGTCTTCATTCGGTCTCTTACTGATCAGGACAGCTGCCGTGGCGTTCTTAACAATCGTTTTCAGGACTTCTTCCATTCTTCTGGCTATCGTCGGGTCGAGGTGCTGTGTCAGCTCCTCGATATGTTCTCTGTACCGCTGAGCATTTGATTCAACAATCTCAATCCATCTCTCCATCCGTTTGATCTCCATTTCTGTGTGATCGAGCGAAGTCTTCAATTTAGCCCCCATCTCTCGCTCTTTCTCGAATGCTTCTCGGACACTCTTAAGCTCTGTTTCTAGCTCTGCTTTCTGTCGATTGAATTTCTCTTGCTCGGTTTTAACTTTCATCAAATCCGCGGAACATTTGTCTAGTTCTTTTTGACCTTCAAACGTGGTTCCTTCACGTAGTTGTTTCAGCTGATTCCGCAATTCGTTCTCAGAATCAAGCTGGGCTGCTGCTCGTCTCTCATTTTCAATGATGGCCTTATCATACAAGTCTTTTGTTTTATCCAGCTCAAACCGGCATTCTTTGAGCTGTTTTGTAAGATTGTTCGTCTTGTCTTTAGCAAATCTCTTCTCGTCTTGGAGCAGATTATCTTTTTTCATCAGGTCCGATCGCATCTCCAGCAATTTGTTCTCTAGATTCAGCCGTCTCTCTTGCTCTTTTTGACCTTTCGAGGCAAATGCGTAAAGCACTACAAACGTGGACGTTAATTTGACGAAGCTAGAACGGACGTTCGTCGCGATAACCCCATTCTCGAGATGTGACATCAATTGGAAGTCCAAGCTCACCAACATCGTGATTGAATTTGTATAGATGTGCAATAAATTCTCGCTTGTGATTGATTCTGTCATGTTGAAATTTGGTCTAATTCTCTCCAGTTGGATATCCGCTTCTCTTCTCGATTTCAGATTCATTGCCAGTATGAAGTTGAAAAGCGATTCTAGTTGTTCCGGGTCCTTGATTTTGTTTTCGCCAATGTCCAGCACTGTTTCTCGTGCGCCAGTCACCCACTGGTCCTGCTCTACCTCCATTGGTTCTGCAAACTTGAGAAGACTTTCGAATCCAGGTATTTTTCCTATTTTTGAACAAGCCTCTTTCTCTAGTCCTTCGTTTCTCACATTATCTTGTTTTAGGCTGTAAGACTGGAGCATCCCTTCCAACCTTTTGATAAGTTCCTCGTTTTTTCCAGGGACAGTGTACTGGCTACTTTCATCGCACAATTCCTGGATTTGTCTCTTCTGCCTCTGCAGCAAGATTTCTTGTGCTTCCACTAATGCCGAAAGACGGCCACGATCAAAAGCCTGTTGTCTCAGCTCAGTGTGCTGCAGTTCCAGTCTTTCCCTGTACGATGCAAGCAACTGCTGGTGGAACTCTACTTGTTTTGTCAGCAAATTGTGGAGCATATGTCCTACGTTAGAACTCAACATGGTCATACCCTCGCCATATGCACTGATTGTGGCCGCTATTTTTTCAAAAATCTGTCGGAGAAGATCGCGATTCTCATTGTCGCGGTCTTTTAGGTTGGTGAACTGATCAAGAATTCGAGAATCTTCTTTCAAATCATCAAGTTGCGATACTACAGATGTTAGTTTTCTGGCCAAATCTTTGCAGAACATGTTGACTGCAGGGTCTTCTGCATGCTTCTGTATTTCGCTCAACGCTTTCTCAAGGGCTTTCAAAGGCAGCTGACCGGTGTCGGAAATTATGCTGATTCGATTTTCAAGTTTGTTCAGCAGCTCGTCAAGTTTCCCAAGAGTAGATGGTTCGAGATTTTCAGTCGGACGCTCTTTTGGCACATCATCTGGCTTGGGTCCGATCAGTTTTAGATAGTCCATGTCTTTGCCATTCAAATACTGCAAGAGGCAGAGCGAAAACGAACTTTGTGACGAATTTATCAGGTTGATCTCACGAAGAAGCGCGGGATTTATCTTATTCAAGGCTTTACCGACATCTTCAATATAGAACCGAGATAAATCTCTTGCTTCTTGAAGGTCGACAACATTTTTGCTCTGCACGAACCGATTCAAGCAGCCCACGATATCACCTAATGACACATTCATGCTTTATTAAATACAGCACAGCTCTCCTGAAAATTGAAGACTCTTCTCATCAAACAGCCTTGACCCTACACTGCTCTCGCCAGCATCGGAATCCAGAATCCGCCAACGTAGTTCAACTGTCCGTTGTTGACTCGGCAAGTATTGGTAGGTGATCGTCTTGCTGCTCTTTTTCTTCTTCCATCAAGTCATCAACATCCGCTATCAAAAGATCGCTTGGCGACTTTTCGAAAACGACTCGAGCTATGCGGTCGCCCTTCTTCACGCGGAACGGGATTTCTCTGGTGTTTATCAGCAAGACGGTCAGGACTTCGTTTTCATCCGAAGTGATGATTTCTCGGGCAACACGGATACCAAACATTTGCCAGAATCCCAAACAGTCAGTCAGCCGACCGAAGTGACCTTCAGGCATAGCAATTGAAATACCCGTTGCAACGCATCGGTTAGAATTGCCTGCAATGAATTGGTTCTCACAGCTGTACACGTCCATCGCAACACTTGTGACACAAGAACGCGTGGGATTTTTCGCACTGGCTTCATGTCTCTTCACGAGGAATGTAAGTGACATGGCTCTGAGAAGAGCAGGGGTACAACTGAGGTTTCTCATCACACACTGAGCTCTTGGTTCCGATTCCTAATCATGCGCAATGAGAACATCTGATGCTTGGAACGTATAAAACCCTGCCCAGTGATGCGCTGTCTCTTCAGTTCCCACCATGAAGTGCTTCCTAGTGTTGGCTCATGTATTCGTCGCCGCATCATTGGATTTCCAAGTTAAACCGCCGATTGTGTGGATTGAATCGGAGCGCCAGCTCCTTCTGGAGAAATATGCAGTTTCGACCGCCGTCACCCTACAGAATCCCTGCAACGTTTTCCAAGATATCCGACTGCCCATGCCTCATTCCGATGCCAACTTATTTACTTGGTGTGACGCAAAGTTCGATGCAAATGTGAGGAAACCCATGCAACAGCTTTGCTCAAGCACCGTCACAAAACCCGAAAAGAACTCGAGGTATATTTTTGCCTCAAATATGATACCAAAGCAATTGTATATCTCCGCCACCCTCACCACTGGTCTCCATGCTTTTTCCGTTGCGACCGAATTCTACAACTCTTCATTTATTCAGAATATAACCGACCAACATCGACACCTGCTTGATCAGCTCATACTGACGGATAACAAGCAAGTTTACGTCGAATCTCTTGTTGAACTTGAGCGTGATCGCATTGCTGGCAGGCCTCACACGCAACAGGCGGATATGCTACAAATTAACGATGCGTTTGCTCAGCTAAGACCTGTTATTGACGACATTGTTTCTGGAATGAGTAGCGCAAAGAGTATCATCGTGGAAAGCACAAACGCTTGGGAACAAGGGCGAATCGCTTCACCTCTGCTTGGTTTGTTGCACATTGAGCTGCCGTGCCTTGGCAAATGCCCGAAAAACTTGTTCGTTCCTAAACTCTGCTCGTCTAGCAGCTACGACACTTTTAACATCGTCTTCGATGCTCCTGTTATTGAGGGTCACAAGAAGATGGTTATTGCTGAACCCTTCTCGATTCAGCATTCTTGGGTCCGAAACGGTCTGGAGCAACACTGCAAGTGGGAATACTCCGGTCCGACAGCTATACTAGTTGACCCCATCAGGCAAGAGCTTTGCGAAATACAGTTTGTCAATAACCAACAATCTTCCGATATCATCATGCCACAGACGTGTCATTTTCAAAGGTCCAATTTATCGGATATTTTCGAGATTTTTTGCCGTAGTGACAGAACCGTTGTGAAGCCTCAGCCACGAATAGTCACCACTGACGTTGGACATTACGTTTACAGTCCTTTCTCAACCGTCAGATCAGACGGGACCAGTTTCACATGCCCTAACCATGTCTTCTTCGTACCAATCAGCACCCATTTTCAGATGGATAATACATTTTATCCAAAAAGGTCTGCCAGCTCCCTGCTTGGACACGACTACTCCATTTATATCAACAGTCAGTTGATTACTTCAGGCGACTTCTTGGAACTGCCGAAATATAAGACAAAGGGCGACCAGTTGAGTGGATTGGCGGCGATCATTCTAGCGTTCGTTGCCTCGATGACAGTCTTTGCGATCTCCGCCGCTTGTAGACAGATTGTACGGAATACCGGTGTGCTACAGATTACTCCCAATTGAGCTTGCTCTCGTGTATGCTTTCTTTCTGAAAATAAATTTCCACATTGATTCTTTGAGCATGCGTCACCTGGGCTATACATAACGACACGTTGCGTTGGACATACTCATTCACCATGTCGCTTGAGACACTACCACGTGTTGTTTACTCTTTGATATTTTCAGAGCTCAGTCTTGAGACTCGTAACCGTCTGCGTCACACCTCGACCGCAATGTGTGAACTTGTCAACGACTATCATCGACACATTGAAATCATGGATGTTTGTGGCTCGAACGGTTTCTCGAATGAGACCGAAGTTGATCAAGTCATAGATAATCTGCCGCGTACCATAAAGTTTGCCAATTTTAACTTGTTTCTGGGTGATCAAGACATCTACACCTACATTGTACAGAAACTGACTGAAACACTTCCGCGCTTGTCGAATATTTTCCCACCGCCAAACTTACTGCTCTTCCCGCAAGCCCTGCCATGGATTCCGAAAACTCAGCAAGAATTTATCTTTACGATAACTACTCTTGACGATGCTCAGAAAATGTCCAAATATCTAGACTGTTTCCCGGGAGCTAGAAAACTCACTCTTAGACTTTTGTTCACTCGCCGATCGATTTTTCCAGTGAATTTTCAAGTCATGATGGAGTACCTCATCAAGTTTGTCCAGAGAACTAGGCTCTTTGTGGATGTCATTCTGTTCATTTCTTGCTTCATATCGGTCGACGAACTGGCTTTTATCTGCAGGTTCCTCAAAAGCGTTCCTAAAGGCAAACTCGAGTGGTTCTTGGTAGAGCGGCCGATTTGCCCAAGTTCCCTATCACATTTGCTCCACTACACCACAAATAACATCCAGGATATCGACATGGGATGTTATTCATTTGACCCGCTTTTATTGTTACCCCAGTCGTCCCAGTTTCCTCTGGTATCACGACTAACTATCTACAGGTGCGACTCGCTGTCCCACTTTTCATGCATCCCTATGTTCACCCGTTTGGAGAAGCTGATTGTGAATGTCGCTTTCCCTTTTCGTGGGGTCAACAAGACCTTGACCAGCTGGCCTGGAACGTGCTACAGTCTGACAATTTTCGGTTTCCACTTCCACTATCCACAAATTTTTCCCGAGATGTGGTTGCCTGTGGCGTTACCTCATCTCAGTCAACTAACTTTACCTATTCACGACACGGAGACGAAGCTTATATTCAACTTCATTATTGACCTCGGTGTAAAACTAACAAAGCTGTCGGTTTCGATATCGTTCGAGAAAGGATACCAAAGGCATGCTTTCTTCAAGATGCTCGAAAGACGAGGGAACCAATTCGAATCCTTAGAGTTGCGGTCCAAGAATATAACAGTTGCTACTCTCAAACGAGTCCTGGAATTATGCTCTCACCTCAAAATGCTCAGAGCATCACAAGTCTACTGTAAGCCCGACGAAGGAGAGGTATCACAGCAAATCGAGAGTATTGTCCCGGATGGCTGGAAACTTTTCCAATTTACCACTGATGAACAGCTGCTTTCAAGTTTTCAATGTGGTTTGATTTGATTCTTTGATGATAAAACGATCGGTAGTCACCAAGGTTCCAGCACCGTTAGCTCGAATTATCAGAAAGATCTCGTCGCGTGTATCTCCTCTTGATGAAAACAAATAAAGAACAAGCTCCGGATTTTTCGCTCTTCCTACATTTGTTAATCTGGAATCGTATTCCAACATCGAGTCCGAGAAATACAGGAAGGTATGGACGTTTTAGACCCCACGTCTCCAGACGATGGAATCGATACGCTGTCAAAGGGAGAGAAAAGGTTCATGCACCTCGCCCTCGACCAAGACTATATTATCCATAAGAATGACATCTCCGGCCGCACTACTGCTTACTTCTCGCGCACTTATCGTAAGCCGAGCAGCGCTATCCACGATGGTGAGCTCTTCGAACTAACCCTTGTCAAATGCTCGCCTGGTTCGGACTCTGCGGAACTACATAATCAAATGCTGTTCATCGGTGTAGAAGGCATGGACACCATGAATCGTTTCAGAATGGTGGCTTCCAGATCGTTTCAAACTGCGACAACTCCCGCTGAAACATGTCTTGAGACCGATTCAAACTCGTGTACTGATCCGCCGACCATTAGTGATAGCAGTCACAGCATGAGCGGGTATCTCGTGTCTGCCGCAATCGTAGGACTTTTCATCGCTGTTTTGATTACCACAAACTGCTCATTTGATCTAAGGGACGCTCTTTTCTTTGGTTGTTATAGGTACTGAAACCCTGTAACACACAATGCTATGTAATGAGAGACATCTTGCTTCTCGATTGCACGTCTGCCAACAGATAGTGACAGTGAGTTGTTGTTCTCGTTTTTGTCAATTTAGACACTGAAGCTCCGTTCTGATTACTGGGTACTGAACGGTCCAGAGTTACAACCGATTCTTCGCATTCACTCGAATACGGTTTGAGCGGCGAACTTTTCTGAGCTTTGCGCAGTGTTGTTACCCTTTCAAGTGGCTTCATGGCTTTAGCACAGCTCTGCCGCGAATCGTCTCTTACCTTCAGGCCCAGAGTTACACGCATGACAAGTTTGACCTGGTGAGCAGAGTACGCCAACCGACGGCTGGCTGCTAGTTCGTATAGAAGTCGATAGTTCGTCAAGCCCGATACAAGCGTTTGAAGGGCGCTTGACTTTTCCAACCCAAATCGGGTTCTGTGCCAGGTTTGTAGAACCACAAAGCCAATTCCTCAGGCACTGTGTTTCGTCGTTTATGTAGATTGCTGATTGTTACATTGCTACTCACCAGTGATTTCAAATTGTATATAGCAGTGCTAAAGTTGTCATCCTTTCGACTTGATTCGTCACTGCTCTCAGTAGTAGGGGAAAGAGTAGCGGGCTTCGAAATGATACTGGTTAACGAATCTCGCTTTGGCATTTCCGTGCGTTGATTATCAACTTCCTGACAGAACTTTCTCTTTCCAGGGTTGGTGTGTTCATCAACTGTTCGGATACTTTGGTCGACCTTAAGGCTTTGCTTTCCATCACGCAACGTATCGATGATGGCATCTTTGCTCATGAACTCTTCTTCGTACCTGATCTTCAAATCAGTGAGTAGCTCAATTTCTTGATTAAATTTGGCTTCCCTGGAGCTAACTCAATAAGAAAGTCATAACAGTTAAAGTTCAGCATCAATTAACTTAGAAACTCTGGCTTCAGTGTTTTCAGTGCGGCTTTCATACCTTTACTTCGAACAGTTTCCAGCGATGCGTCATCGATATGCTGCTCGAGTTCCCGAAAAGGTCTCAGAATAGCTAACTCCAACCCCTTGTCAGATCTGAACGGTCCGCAAAAATTGTCGCTGGCGTGGCTATAGTAATCGACAAAGCTTTTGAAAATCAAGCTCATATCGCTGTCAACAAATTCATCCATCACGTCACTTGTTTCCGTGGCGGACGAGAAAAGTTCAGCTAATTTTTTCACCAGTTGAGCTTGATGAGGCTGCAAGTTCGAGACTGACGATGGTCTGAGTTGAGATTTGTTCCAAATGAATGAGCCTGAACGCTCCGCTCTAGCTGATTGTTCGAGTTAGGCCAATTAAATCAGCTTATCGTCTTGAGCCTTGCTTAATGCAGTTGCCTTTACAAGCAAATTCATGGCTTTGGCACGATCTTTTCGGGGATTCTTTTTCGTCTTTATGCCCAGAGAATTTCGCACGACAATCCCAACTAGTTGCTTAAACTTCTCAAGTTTTTGGTCATCTCCCATTTTGTTTCTTTTGAGCAGCGAGAATAGCTTATCAAGTGGAACCAGCAAACGCTGGAGAGGCTCACGTTTCTTGAGATACAATTTAGACTTCTTGCCAAGCAGTGGATAAAACCATTCAAGGGATGCGGTCACCTTTTTAGGTAACGTCTGACGTCGTTCATACAGATCACAAATGGTTGCGTGACTCCTCACCATGGATTGCATGTCATACATAGCTTTGATTGTGCGATCGCTTTTCTCACTTGGTTGCATGTTGCTTTTAGCAAAACAAGCATTCGCCTTCGATTTGCTAGCTGATGGTTTCAACTTAGGTATCGTTCCACCTTGAGTGCATTCTTCATTGGACTTTCGTTTCAAAGGGTTCTTGATTGCTTCATCAACGGTTTGCATATTCTGGTCATCCTTGAAACTATTACTTGTACTTCTCGGCATATCAATGGTGGCGTCTTTTTGCAAGAACTCCTCTTCATACCTCATCTTCAACGCCGTGAGCCGTTCGTTCTCTTGATTCAGTTCAGCTTCTCTTGATTGTGCTTCTTTCAACTGAGTCTCTCTTTGATCACTCAACTTCCTATTGTTCAACTGAGTTTCAAGTTCTGACACTCTATCTTGGAGCTGAGTCACAATATTTCCAAATTTCCCGCATTGAGCTAACGTATCAGTAAATCCATCAGAAGCGACAATGTAATCGGCAAAACGAAAACCACACAAATCACAATTAACGGGACCAGGCACCGCCATCTTAGTTGCGCCGAGACGGCATCAACAGGAGCAACAATTGGGGGAGGAGCTTGTCTTGCCTGTCGCTAGGCGACAGCTATCCCGTGAGATGGCGCTGCCGAAGCCTAAAGTTAAGCGCAAACTTTGAACATCCCATGCGGCGACTCAGGTGTGTTGAATCTCAGTAGTCGTTATCTGTCGTTATTTTGAGATGTGTGACACTGTATATTATTCTCTGTTATACAGATGATCAACAATGAAAGTCACATTGATTAAAAGTTTCTCTATGATGTACAGCTTAGCAATAAAAAGTCACAACCGTGAAAGTTCAGCATCAATTAACTTAAAAACCCTGGACTGTAATATTTTCAGCGAGGCTTTCAGAGCTATACTTCGAACAGTTTCCAGCGGCGCGTCATCGATGTACTGCTCGAGTTTACGAAAAGGTCTTAAAATGGCAGACTTCAGCTCATTGTCAGATCTAAACGGTCCCCGAAAATTCTCTCCGGCTTGGCTGTAGTAATCAACAAAACTGTTGAAAGTCAAACTCATATCGCTGTTTGCAAATTCGACCATCACGTAAGTTGTTTCAATGGCCGTCGGGAAAACTTCGGCTAATTTTCGTACGAGTCGAGCTTGATGAGACCGCAAATTAGAAACCGGATCAGGTATGGGTTGAGAATATTCGTTCTGAATGCAACAGGATGAAGACACCAATGATTCCACTGATTCTTCTACTTCACAGAGAATCGGCCTGTCAAGCTCGTCAGCTGTTTGAATGCTTCGGTCGACCATGAAACTTCTACTTGTGTTCCTTAACATATTGATTGTGGCATCTTTGTGCAAGAATTCGTCTTCGTATCTCATCTTCAAATCCGTAAGTCGCTCGATTTCTTGATTCAATTCAGCTTCTCTTGATCTTGCTTCTTCCAACTGAATCGCTTTTTGAGCATCACTCAACTTCACTTTGTTCAACTGATCTTCAAGATCCGATACTCTATGCTGAAGCTGGTATACAATGTTTCCAAGCTTCTCACACTGAGCCAACGTAGCAGTGACTCCATCACAAGCAACGACGTGATCGACAAAACGAAAACCACACAACTGACAGTCAACTGGACCGGTCGCCGCCATCTTGGTTGTTGTTCATCTACTTCAATACCAGCTGGGGACATAAAACAAAGCCCAAGACAGCCTCAAGGCATCACATTCCTCCTTCTAAACTCCCTGTTGAAAGTGGCCGCACGCTGAGGTTCGCGCCCAACCAGCCCGGGAGCAACTACGCTGGGGGTGGAGCTTATATCGCTAATTGGCTATAGGATTTGGAACGGCAGTGAAACAAGAGATGGCGCTGTCGATATTTCAAGCGGGGCGCAACATTTGAAGCATCACGAAGAGCAAATGAAGATATTGAGTTTAAACAATTTAAGAGCAGTCGGAGAGCGATAAATTATTTCGCTGTTAGAGCCCTTCAGGCAAATGTACATTTTCTATCACAATCGTTAGATGCTGATCAACTAGCTCACGGATTCTGGACAGTAATTTAGCCACAGACTTTTTCACAGCCATGCGACAAGAACCTTCCAGGCATGCGTCGTCGATAAGCTGCTCGAGTTTGCGAAAAGGTCTCATAATTGCACACTTCAAGTCATTGTCAGAACTGAACGGTCCACGGATTTTGTCACTTGCATGGCGATAGTACTCCACAAAACTGTCGAACACTGAACCCATATCGAAGTTAGAGAATTGCACCATTGCGTAAGTTGTTTCGCTGGCCGACGGGAAAACTTCAGCTAACGTCTTAATCAGTTGGGCTTGATGAGGCAGTAATTTAGAGATCGGAAAAGGTCTGAGTTCAGAGGTGTTCTGAGTACAACAGGCTGAAAGTGATAGTGATTCAACTGATTCTTCGGGTTCGCGTGGGAATAGCCTAAACTGGTCATCGTCCTGAGCCTTACGTAGTTTGATTGCCCTTTCAAGTAGTTTCGTGGCTTCAGGGCTTGCTTGTCGTAATTTAACTTTCACCTTGAGACCCAAAGAGTCTCTCATGACAAGAACAACTAGTTGACGAAAATTAAAAAATTCATTGGGATCACCCTGTTTTTCTTTTCTGACCAGAGTCAATAGTCGGTCAAGTGTCCACATCAAACGTTCGAAAGGTGGATGGGTCTTCAAACCCAAATCGGATTCTTTGGCAAGAGAGTAAAACCACTCGAAACATTCGGCTAACTCTTCATTCAGCGTGTGACACTGTTTATACAGATTGTTGATTGGAGCATGACTCATTACTAGTGATTGCAAGTTGTAGATAGCTTTGCTCACATCAGCCTCACTCACATTCGAAGTATTCTGACTCGATTTAGCAGCGGGGGCCGGCGATGCAATTGGGTTCCATATCTTGCCAGCGACAGAATGTAACTTCGGCATCTTTCCAGTCCTATTGAACTCTTGGTAGGCTTGATTTCTGCCGAAGATGGTGATAGCTTCATCAACAACATCTTGCTTTCTCTTCAGAGTATTTATGGTGACATCCTTGTTCATGAACTCATCTTCGTACCTGCGTTTCACGTCGTTAAGGTGCTCATTTTCTCGATTCAGTTCAGCTTCCCTAGAGAGTGCTTTTTCTAAAAGAGTGGTCTTTCAAGCATCATTAGAATTCACATCGCTTAATTGAGTTTCAAGATTTGACACTTTGAGTGTAAGTTAAACTATGTTGTTCGCAAGGTCCTCGCATTGAGCTAACGTAGCAGCAACTAACTCACAATTGATGCTATAATCCAGAAACCGGAGACCACAGTAGTGACAGTTAACGCCGCTGGTCACAGCGATTTTGTTCTCATTCACCGTCCATGTCTTTCCAGTCTGGCGGCAAATGGAAAAACAACGTGCACTCCCAGCTGAGAGGAACTTGTTTTCTTCGGTCAAAGGTTGGCTTCTGTAACAAAACTTGAGCCCGTAATGCAAGAGATGGCGCTCGTGTCAGTAAAGTCAAGCGCGACTTTTGAGGACAGTCAAAAATTTGCACAAAGCAGCTTAAATGACAATCACGTCCGCTGTATCACTGGTTGACCCGCTGGGCGGCAAATCATGATTTGCTGCACCACTAATTTCTACGCAGGGTGTAGATTGGATGCGTAATGAGGATTCAAGTTCTAGTTCAGGCTCAGGTAGTCTAGGTCTCAGCGCCGCATCTTTCGAAGCATTACGTGACGCGATTGCTTTTGCAAGTAGTTCCAAAGCTGCACGACAATTTTTCTCGGTTGTCTTTTCAAGTTGACTCCCAGCGTTTTTCGCATGACTATGTCCACATGGTATCGGAATTGTTGCAAGTCACTGTCTCCCGGCTTGTTGTGTTTCACAATGCTTACTAGTTGGTCAGTCTTACACATCAAACAGTTGAGAGAAGCAAGCTGTTTCCAGCCTCAATCCAGTTCCGAAGCCGGTGAGTAAAACCACTCAAGTAAGGCAGTTCATAACCAGTGACTGTAAATTGTAAATTGCTTGGTTTATCTTTTCACTCACGGAAGCCGCTGCCTCTGGAGTTTTATCACTACATTCAATTGCTACAGGCAAACGTATCTCAGCTGCTGTTCAGTCTTGAGTTTTTGATTTTTACTTCTCAATATGACAATGATGGCATCTTTGCTCATAAAGTCTTCTTCATACCTCATCTTCAAGTCAGTGAGACGCTCGATTTCTTGGTTTAATCCAGCTTCTCTGGAACGTGACTCTTCTAACATGATTGTCTTTTCAGGGTAACTCAACTTGATTTGGCATAATTGGGTTTCTAATCTGACACCTTGTGTTGGAGTCCAATTACCATTTTCGCAAGGTCTTCACATTGAGCCAATGTAGCAGTGAGTTCATCACAAGCGGATCACAATTAACTGCTTTGCTTATAGCCATTTAAGTAAATTGCCTCATGTGATTTTGAGTCAGCGGGAAAACAAACCAAATTTGGTTTACTGGGCATGCGCAGATATGTTTAGACAGCAGGTTTAGCATGAGGGGAGAAATTTGCTCTTCCCTCTGCAAGCAACAGCAAAGAGGTGGCGCCACTGAAAGTGCAACTCAGCTCAGCTCGAGAACTTTTCTTCAACGATGCGAGAGGGTTAGAGAGACAACCTCAATCATGATATGGATGTGTTATCGCATCGAGAACATGCAGGTCACTATTCAAACTCAACGCTTGGTTTCAGTTTATTTCAATCAACTAGAACTGTTCGCAATCAGTAATCTTATTCGAATAAACTCTAAAAACTTCTATCTCGTTAACCATCCCCTCCCTCACCGTCTCCGCTCTTTTTCGATTAAAATGATAAGGCAAACGAAAATGCAGTAACTGTTCGATTATAATCAGCAAATTTGCTTCTTATCAGTAGTCGGTGTTAACCAAAGTCCACTAAGAGTCCAGGAAAGAAAGCTTGTCGTTGCAGTATTGCAGTTCACCTTCGTTATTCTTGAGGCCGAAGTAATCAAGACGAGCCATTTGTCGGTGATAGTGATTCCCGGCTCTTGGATTCGAAGCGCTCCAGTTTCGGACAGTGGTCTAGTATTGTCAACAGAATCCGAAGAGAGACGTCCCCATTGGCATAGTCTATGGTTAAGTTTTCAAGTCGAGGACCCAGCTGTTCGATCAGATGAACCATAGTGTCATCGTAGTTGATGAAATCATTGGAACTGCGTTTGCAACTTTGGAATGTCACACTAGTCAAGTTTGGACAGTTGACTTTGATACAGCTGGCCAAGCTGGCGCTTAACTGGTTGACGGCTTCATCGGTGAACTGCAGCCTAATGTTCTCGGTGTACTGTCCATAGAAAGTTATCACTTGTTCTTCCTCATTCGAAAAGTCTCGGACATCCTTCGAACGAGACACTGACCTCAGAAACCCGTCATGGTATTTTTCATCTACATCTTCCTTCAGAACTATCTCAAAGGCTTCATAGTCGAACGGATAGTCACCAGAGCGTGGCGAGGGCGCTGTGAGATCTGAGTATATATGTACTTTCGGAAGAGTCCGAGTAACTTGATGCATTATCTTCGGAAAGGCCAATACCAGCTTGTGACTCAGTTCCACAACTACATTGTCGGTGACTTCTTTGAAGCAATCGACAGCTTTCAGAACCCAACTCGCGCTCAGGTTGCTTGTGATGAAGGAAACAAACTTGAGACAAACCTCTTCCAGATTGGTGAACAGGAAGCAGCACTTGTGAACGGCGTCAACATAAAACCGGCTTCCGACGTCGACTGGAATACACATTCTACTGAGCAGAGAAATCGTGCCTGAAATAACGGACACTGTCAAGGTCCAGATTGTTGATCTCTCGGCTATAGCGAAGTAACATCGGATTGCCGTCAAGATGCAAACTTGACTGCTTGGCAATAGTCCCGTCGAAGAATCGCTGACAGTGCAAACGGAACAGTGCGGCTTCTTTAGCCAATCGCTTCTGAGCAGCTGGCAGAACGTGGAGACCATTGATGAATTCAGTATCACTGATGAATCTCTCGGGATTGAATATCTTAATCTCAGCTAGTTGACCGCACCGACGCAGGCAGAGCTTCTTGACTACTTCCATGATAGGGCATGGATACCATTTGCACGAGATACGAATGTCCAGATACTTCAGCAACTTCAAGTGCTGCTCAGACAGCCTGCCCATTTGTCGAAAACGATGGTGAAATTTCATCAAATCGTCATGGTATTCCGTTAGCATTCCGTTCAACTTCAGGGTCTTCAAGTTAGGACAGTTGTCAACAAGCGCAGCGAAAATGTCGAGAGATAACGGGTCACCCATCTCAATCATGATATCGAGATATTCTAGCAATCTTCCTTTTCTGTTTATCAAGTCGAGAACATCTTCGTCACAATTCCGAATGACAGTTAGCTTCAGCTGTTTCAAATTCGGACAGCTGTTGACCACGCAATCAACCATTCTTTTCCTGAGGTCACCGTCCCTGTCAATGTCACCAAGGTTCAACTAAATCTTCTCCGTGTACTTTCCGTGGAAAGCTATACATTTCATGGAATTTTCGAGTTCTTCGTCACTGTCTATTTGCTCCTGGATGGTCTTCACACGACACAGCGATCTCAAGTAATCTTCTATTTTATCCGAGGGTAGATGTCTTCTCAATACAGCTTCAACTTCTTCGTAATCGTCGACACGAGTGTACACTTCGAATGTCGAATGCTCTGTTTCGGAATCAATTTTTAGTCTGTCTAGATAATATCGAAGTCCAGCAATATAAACTGGTTCAGTTAGAACCAATGAATGACTCAGCTCTATGCAAACCTTAGAATCAGTTCGATCCAGCAAGTCTATCATTTTAGGAACGTAGCTCGTGTCCAGAAAAGTTCCAAATATTTCACCAAAGTTGAGACTGATCAGCTTCAGATTAGAGAACAAATTGCAGAACCTCACAAGTAGATCAATGTTCAGCGGGTCTTCGATGCAAATGTCCAATCGTTCAACGGCACTCAGATCTTGTTTAATTCCAGTGATGATACTTTCGTCAAATGCGTCCATCTCTTTGAGTAAACTATCTATCCATGTGTCCGAAAGGCCAATGCAAGACTGTTTCTTCACGGTCATCGTGTCACTGACTAAATTAGTCAACAGTTCGGCCAGTGAGGATGTTTTGTTCTTCGCAACCAGTTTACTAATTGTTTTCGGCACGAAACTGAGGTGATCAATTACACCTTCGGCTAAGAACCAACTTTCATGTTGCAGAATTTTGATCTCATTCAAATTAACTCCGAATTTCTTGATTAACCTTCTGATTCCTTCTCGAATAGTATCCGCTTTTTCCGAGTTTGACTCATAAGGTAAACGAAGGTCCACAAACCTCATGGCTTGCATGTGTTGTTCAGACACTGAATTGAAACGTCTAGTGGTGGCTTGAAAATGCAGAACATCCCATATGTGAGGAGCAAATACCAGTACATTTCTAATGATGTCGTCATTAAGTTTAACAAGAGAAGCTAAATTTACATTAGAAGCCATTTCTGATCAAGTTCTCGCTCGCAACAGTTTACTTATGTGACGAACAGCTGACGCAGCGACGTCGCTAGATGGCGCTCGGAAGCTAAAGTTCAGTGGAAGTTGCGCTTGCACTAAAATCACTGGAGGCGAACGCACAACACAATATGTACAACTTGTCCGCACACCACACTAGACCAACGACTAGTTGCCGGAAAATGCATCACATCCCAAATGTGAGAAGCGAAGTACAACACTTGCCTTAGGGCATCATCATGAAGATTTTCAAGACTTGAACTGGAAAGGCATTTCAGGGAAATAGAGAAATCGAAAGGGTTTGATCAGTAAGACGAGTAGATGGAAAAAGTAGAAGCACTGAAATCTGACACAGATTTAGCTTAAATCAAATAGTGATCAAGTTATAGTTAGACCAATCACGGTAGATAGCACTGCTACATCTCAACTACACGAACTCAGTTAAGCAGTTTCTCCCGTTGCAGTAATTGAACTCAGATGCCCGATAATGTACTGACTCGAATTTCACTCGATCCAGGTGAGGCATTCGAAGGAATCGCTTGAGTAACTCCTCCAAGTTGTGTCTATCATTTTTGTGAATACCACTAGCTTTGAAACTTTTGAGCCTCGGGCATTGTTTCACGATGAGAGCCACCGTGCTGAATGATAATGCTGCCTTACCCAGCGTCTTGATCAGCCTTGTAATGAGATGCAAACAATCACCATAAATTCTGAGCACAATTTGCTTCAAGTTCGGACAGTTGTCAGCGACGCAGTTTATCAATTTCTTTGTCTGTTCTTTGCCAGTGGAGTCAAAACCGAGACTCAAATACAGCTTTTCCATGTATTTCCCGTGAAGAGAGATATAGCCCACAGTTTCGTTCATTGAATCGTAACTGACTGAGACATCCTTCACGTTGTAGATCGATTTGAGTTGACTCTGAAGATCATTTGGATGCAAGTATTTACGAAGTTCCGCTTCAAGACTTTGGTAGCTTGCAAAGCTGAAATCTATGTAATGCATTTTGTGAGTGAAACGCAAGTGAAGGTTCCCCTTCACTTGGGTTGCGGCATTGATCCGCAATCGTGAGAGATGACTTCGCAGTTCCTTGATTAAGCTTGGATTGCGCAAGAATATGTTGAGATAAAGTTCAATAAACACTTCACACAGACAATCATCGATGAACTTACCGCCCATGATAGTGCAGATATTGCTGATCACCAAGCGCTCGACGATCGTGTGCCTGTTGGATCAGCTGGGTCCACACCTGTCCATAGAGAACACGTTGAAAATAAGAGCTGCGTCGAAGAAGTTTGTAGCTGGTTACTTATTTCTCTCCTTGATTCTTGTATGGCACGTCGTATCGATATCGGAAGGATATGAGTCGATTATCGTGGAGGCCAAATTTCATATCGGCAGAGGCTTGTATCCCTTGAATATCATACTGGCCACGTTTGTCTTCATCTTTCGAGTTTTCTGGAAGCATCATTGGGTCCTTATCTCAACCAGCACCTACTGTCTAGTTTTGGAATCCTGGTCAATGGCGAACAATAGCTTGCTACTCCAAGCTCAATCAAAGCAAGTTGATCTTGACGATCTGATATCTCTGACTGAAAAGAAGCAAAACATCAACGATTTGAAGGATAGATTCAACCAGGTGTTTCAGCTATTTCCGTGCATGTTTCTTGGGTCCATGTTTCTAGAATCAACTGGTTCGCTCTTGACGATTCAAAAAACGGGACTCCATGAAGGCTGGATGAAGCTTTCCATATATGACATCAACATGGCATTGAGTTGCTATCTGATCATATTCACCGAGCATGTGCAAGATATAGATGGGCAAGAAGCCGACTCGAGTCGCTGAGTCGTTGAGTCGACTCGACATGACTCGGCTCGATGGTCTGCTTTTCCGCAGATGAGTCGACTCAATGACTCGAGGTACAATTTTTAGCCGACTCGATGACTCGAGTTACCGAGTCCTTAATGAGTCGTGAGTCCTTCATTCCAGAAAAATATCAGCTGTTTTGGTTGAATTCGATGTTGCATACTTCAATGGTTTACTAACCGAATCAAAAATTCGCTAAAAATCTTAGCAAGTTTGTGTTAATTCAGCATTTTCTATTTTCAAGTTATCAAAATGACTAGAGAAAAGACGGGTTACCTTCGAGTTTGAAAGAAAAAAGCTAGTCAGCGCTTAATTTTTTCGGAATTACAAGACTCAGGACTCGACTCATGACTCGGTCATTCATTACTGAGTCGACTCGATGGTTCGGCTCTCGCTTCTCGAGTCGACTCGATGACTCACAAATAAACAAGCGAGTCGACTCAAGCTCGCTACCGAGTCGAGTCGACTTGAGTTTTGCCCATCTATAGTGCAAGATAACGAGAAGAAAACCAATCAGCTGATTGTGAGACACTGTTGGCCACAATTGCAACTTCATCAACCTAATCTTGTCGCGCACTTCAAGGATACGTTCAAGCACTCTTTTCGCTTGTCGGCCATTTTCTTTGAGCTGAACCATGCCTTCATTTTGGCTTTCATTCACGGTCTTATCTCGTTCACGGTCATGTTTTATCAGCTCTTGAGCAGCGAATTGCAACCGGTCATGGAAAGTATAGCCGTTGCTAACCAGACCTTGGTAATAGAAAATTCACTTCAAAACCTAGTCACGTGATATCCCACCGAACGAGGTCGAGCTAGCATGCTCAGGAAACCGCGGTTACTGAAAGATATTTGCGCAGTTCTTTATCACAGTTAGAGTTGACTTTGTCGTAATGTATTTTTATTTTGATGTATTTTTTAATTCTAAATGTACCACATGCTTGATAGAAAATAATATTAAGTCATCGAAACTGATGCTCAGAGCAAGTTCAACATAAATGGAATTAGAGAGTGAAACAGGCGGCTTTGTGAGGTAAAAATCTACCAGTTGAGCTTCTAATATAGAGCAACTTACCATTATACTTGTACATACAGCAACGTATCTTCACTCGGATTCCAGGGCTCAAAGATGATGCCTCGGAATCTTATCATCAGATGTCGACGGATATGTTGCGAGGACTCAACTACACCGTACGTCTCATAGCTTCGATGATAACGCTGGTAATCCAAGCGAAAAATGGCAACTATACCGGGCTAATTGGACTGTTGCAGAATGATGTAAGTAGCAAGCATCGATTAGGCTAAGTAGGCCCACAATATGGCGGGTATTAGAATCAAAATATTCACAGTATACACACCAACATAATTCCGAATCTTGTCTGGCCAGAACCAAGGTGTCATGGCGATCATGCGGCCCGGTAAGAAGGTAGCCAGTGGCTGAGTAATGCTCATGATGATGTCCAGCATGGCGAATCTTATCACCATCATATCAGCGGGTGTGGTCTTGATCGCATGGCTGTAGATGGCTGTGAAGAGCGAAAATACACCGCCGAGCAGAGTTGATGGTACCGATGACAATAGCACATAGGGTGTAGGTATTTCAAAGTAAACTGATATCACTATATCGATGATCAGATCCAACAGAATGCCAAAACTCGCGCCTACCATAATTATTTTGCAGCCCAGCGGATACTTGTCTGTCCAAGATCCCAGAAACATGGCGTAGAGTACACTTGGAATAGTACTGATACACTGGCTGTACAGCCCATAGTTGACAGACTTTTTCAAGATTTCATCCTTATCTTCTTCGTGTTCCAATGAACCACTAGACGTCACATTATAGCAAACAGATTGCGGTAGTTTCAAGTCCGTCATGCATATCTTGTCTTGCGTCAGCTGACCAGATACAGATGCTTTGAGAAAAAAAGATAGCACAGCTAACAGGAAAAACGGCTCCACGGTCAGCGTCTTGGCGAACTTCCATATCTTCACAAGGTCCGAAGAAGGGTCTGTGGCTGCCATTGTTGACATATGTTGATTCACACAAATGTGAAATATGAATAGCAATCAGAAACACATTTAAGACTGTTCGAATATCAACAGAACACTCTATCCGTAACTAAATTGTACTCAACTTGATCATTGTTCAACTTATCTTTAAGTCAGGCTCATACTTAAAATATCTGCGAAGATATTGCAGCGTAAGTTGTTAATTGCGTAGAGAGTGACATGTGTGACAGAGTCAATGCTCGTATGTGTGGCATTGATCTCCATTTTGCGTCGTCATCTTCATCATCTCTGTTCCTGTCATCCTTTGTTTTCGCAATACATGTATGACATAGTGTCATAATTCAACATATTTCTTCTCTGCGTACTCTTTACTTCATTGTTATATTATGCAAGCGCGGAACTTTCGCCAAGAATTTCCGCGTGGTGGCGCTCGGCGCTTTGAGCAGGAAACGATAAGGCTCGCACATGCGCTGTTGATAGTCATTCTCCGCCATAACCGAGATCAGCTCTGGCAGATGTGGGAACTGTATCTCATATTGTTAATAAGCCGAATTTGTTGATCGTTTATCCCGCCTAGCTTTCTTTTTGTCAACGATGTAAACATACACTAATACGCAGAAAAAGATGAAAACAAAAACGGCATTGAGCAGAAATACTAATCCGGGAAAACTGTTAATAGTCGCGTTAAATACCATAGTGAACAAGAGACTTGCAACCAAGGGCATGACGGCCATGACTACCCCTACGAAGGCCATTATAGACCCAATTTCTTCGGGCCTTACTAGGGTAGTGGAATAAGTACCTATGGCGGTGCCAGATATGGACGAAGGCAGGTTCATAATCATGGACGCATAGAAGCCATTTTCAGTGATGATCAGCCCTTTCACGAAGAGTGATACAATCCATATTGCACATCCAAGCATTCCCAATACTGGCAGAGATATTTTGAGTACCCTGACCAAGAATGGTAGCAGAATCAATGGAACTAAAAGCTACAAGATGGAGAAAAGTGTCACCACGTCCGAATATTCCGTAAATGTCCAGTTGAAGTGCTTCTGACAGAACTGGTATTGAACCGTCCCTTCACCAAACATAGCGAATATGCTAAGCGATCTGCCAAAAACGACGATGATGGCTGTATAGCGATGATGGCTGTATACTGCGGTGAAAAGCGAAAATATGCCACCGCACAACGTTGACGGGATCGTCGATACCAACACATATGGTGTCGGTATTTCGAATGAAATGGAGATTATCATGTCAACGACGACGTCGGCGAGAATGCCAAAGCTTATCAGTTGCATGACCATCTTGCTGCCTGAAGGGTGTTTGTCGGACCAAGGACCGAGGAAAATGGCGGAAATCACACTGGGCACAGTGTTGATGCACGATGTGTAGAACGCATAATCGGATGCTCTGGTCAAAATACTGTCCTTAAAGCCCACGTCATCAATATCACTGGTAGATGTAACATTGTAGCAGACAGTCTGCTCCAGCTTCAGCTCAGTAACACATATCTTGTCTTGGACCAGCTGACTCGATACCGACAACTTGACGAAATACGAAGTAAGCGCCAGAAAAAGAAACAGCTCCACTTTCAGATTCCGGATATACGTCAATGAAGTCATCCATTTCGTCTTCTAGTCGTCAGCTCAGACCACAACGCTCACAAACAGCAATAGTCACAGACGCTTGACAGCGTCCTGGTTTAACTGTAAAATGGCATATCAGAGCATGTTCAAGGTGGACGAGTACTAGACTCATTAATTTATTTTGAATATACTTTTAATCACTTGAGATAACTCAGTTATAATTAGGACTTTGCTCTCCTGGAGTTGAGGAACAGTGAAATCACTCACGTGAAACTTAAGCTACAGAGATA